>BQKN01022315.1:28112-42276 GCA_022839385.1 Asparagus kiusianus
ACTTGCGGATGAAGCTTGAACTTGAATCTTTAACTTTGAATTGCGTAGGCTTCACTCTACAATTCTGCCAACCTCCATTGGATATGATCGTGAATGCGCAATTCCATCAATCCTCCAACTTATTGTTTGTCTATAATAAATAAGAAAGCGCAAATACTAGACAAACAATATTAGATGTAAATTGTTTGTAAATCATCATCAAAACAAGAAGGCCAACAACTCCAACCCCTAAAAATATTTTCGAACATCTGGGAGTGCTTCCTACGTTGATTGCTCGTGAAGCTCCATCGAAGTACAATTGCCACACTTATTGATGTGAAGTGGTGTTGACTTTGTGAGTTTCATCTGGCAAATCTTCGTACAATTCAGCCATATCTTTTGTAGGATTAACCGCCAAAAGATCACAAATTGCTTGACCTTTAACCGACTCCAACTAGGTAATGCCATATCTTTTGAATTGCGGACACTAAGGCGAGACATTTTTTCTCAATCATCAGATATCGAGATTCGGTGCCTACTAACATATTACTTAGATAATACACCGCTTGCTCATGACCGTTATCATCGTCTTGTGCAAGCAATGCACTTAACGAATGGCTCATCGCTTTGACATAAATCAAAAACAGTTTACCTGACTTATGTGCAATGATAATAGGTGGATTCACTAGATATGTTTTAATATCCTCGGATGCTTTTGACAGGCTTCATCCCAAATGAATGACACACCTTTCTATGTGAGTTTAGAGAATAGCTGACATTTTCCCAAATGTTTGATATGAACCAACGAATATAAGCCAATCGTCCCTGCAATCCTCTGAGTTCCTTAAGATTTCTCGGAGGTTGCAATTCATGTATCACTTTCACTTTGTCGGGATCGATGTGGATAGCTTTTGTAGTGATGACAAATCTAAGGAATTTACCGCTGGACATTCCAAGGAAGGATTTAGTAGGGTTCATCTTCAATTGATAACTCCTCATAAGATCGAACATCATCTTCAAGTCGTTAATGTGATCATTCTTGTCACGGCTCTTAACAACCAATTCATCAACATAGCATTCAACGATCTTGTGAAGGTATTCTTGAAAGATCTTCGTCATTACTCGTTGGTATGTAGCGCCGGCGTTCTTTAATCCAATAGGCATGACTGTGTAACAAAAAACGGCTAGGGGTGTCCTAAACGCGATATGCTTTTCATCATTTGGGTTCATCTTAATTTAATTGTATCCTGAAAATATGACCATAAATGACATTCTCTCGAATCCGCATGTGTTGTCAATGATGACATCTGTAATCAGTAAAGGGAAGTCGTCTTTAGGACAAATGGTATTCAGATCTCTGAAGTCAATACAGATTCTGATTTTCCCATTCTTTTTGAGAAACGAGATAATATTTGCCAACCAATCAGGATGTTGTTCTTCCCTGATGAAGCCTGAATCAATCAATTTCTTGACTTCTGTTTCTATCACTTCCATAATCTATGGACAAAACCGTCTCTGTTGTTGTTTGATAGGTTTAATACCCGATTTGATGTTAAGGCTGTGCATTGCCATATTTGGATCAAGTACTGGCATATCTTCGTAGTTTTAAGCAAAAACACCTATATATTCTCTAATAAGGGCAATTAATTATTCTTTCTCATCTGACGGAAGATTATCACTAATAAATATGGGCTTCGATTGGCTTCGTCACCCATATTAACCTGGACTACTTTATTTTTAGTAGGAGATTCCCTCTGTTCGAATCGATCACCATATTGAATGTTCATGTAATGTATTCAGGGATCTTCCCAAGTGGGTAATTGATCATTCTCTTCTATTATAGAATGATCGAACGTGGCCATGTTTGACATTAAGACTTTGAACATTTCTCCAAGGCTAATATCAGAATCCCAACCTGAGGAATCGGATGAATACTCGTTTTTATTTGTTAACTAGTCGATGACTTACCAGCAACATTCGTCATCAGATGACGAGACATAACCTAAACCTCTTATATGTCTGTAATAATTATCAGATTTTCCTTTTGGTACATAGGCAGGATGGGGCAAAACCCGAGTACATTGAACAAAACGAAAACCTTCACCGAGCGTGAGGTTGTACCCTTGCTTCTTTATGTAGTCACTTGCTTGTGAATTATATATGAAGAAATATCGTCCAGGCCTTTCATCATCAGTATTGGTTTCCAAGAAGAGATTGGAGGGTGGGGATGACTGCCCTTTACCAAAGATTATTTTTTTTCTACCCTTGCCTTTGTAGGTAGGACTAGGGTTGTTCCGAAGGAGTCCTGGATGCACTTCTTCATCGTGCAAGACGATCGAAGCAACATGTGTATGTTGGGATTGTCATACAGTTTCTGCATTATATCATCGAGATAATGTGAGTACTCTAAATCATCATTTATTATTTCATCGGTAAGTTTCCAGTTACAACTTTCATCCGATGACTCACCACCATCAAGATCGATTACAAGACGTCAATATCATTAGTATAAGACCTTCACCATAATCGAGCCCGGATTCAGTATCAGCTTCTTCTCCGTTATCCGTATCATGGGTCGATGGTTCAGTGTCGGATCGGTACCATAAAAAAGGGAGTCAGTAAAGTAATTTTATAACCCTTTAAATGGTTGCTTATCCGCGACCACCGTCTTGACCTCATTGTTAGTGTCAATATATTTCAGACACTGATGGAGGATGGAAGGAACTATAATATTACTGTAGATCCAAGGGCAACCCAACAGCAAGTTGTAAGAAGTCTCTACATCAATCACATAACACGTGACATCTGACTTCAAATCTCTAAGTTAACACTTCACCCGGATCTTTCCCAATGGCTTAGACCCACTGATGTTGAATCCGTAGATAACGGTTCCTGTGGAGGCTAATTTGCTGGTAGAAATTCCAAGGTGGTACATCAGCCAAAGTGGCATGATACTAACAGTGGAACCCGGATCGACTTGGATCCGATTAACAACGCTTGAGCCAATATATCCTGTGAAATACAAAGGCCTATCATGCTTTGAGTTCTTCACTTGCATATCTTCTTTGGTAAAAGCAATGTAAGGAAATTTCGTGGCCGCCAAATTACAATATTGAACTGATGACTCCTGTTCTTCAGGGGCTGGCTTAATCTGAGTGAGAAACACATCAGAATCAGCTAAAGCTTATTATAAAGCTTCACTGGTATCTTTTGAAAGGCACAGCAACTCGTATAGAGTGATCCTCGCTGGGATATTGGCTAACTGAGCCATGACATCAAAATGGTATGGAGCATTCGAACTTTTTGAGTTATCTCTTCCAATCGGTCGATTGAAACGAGTCTACTTCAGAATTTGAACTTCTTTGTGCTGGGATTCCTTCTCTTTTTGCTTAGCCAACTGTTGAGGTTTTTCAGGCGGTATAGGGGGAGTTGCAACCACCCCCAGCTCGGCTAAGGTTTTGGAAGGTGCGGTCTTTACCAAACCCTGTTCAGCTAGTTGTTCGAACGTACTAGGATAGTTAAAGTGGTATTCATTTTTACTCCTGGTAGCAAAGGCTTCATGTTCTTCCTCAGAAAGTGGTAAAGTTGGAATTTCTTCATCATTTTTTTCAAGAATTGCCGAGGCTTCGTAACAAGACTTCTCTTTTCCTTTGCCTTCCAACTTCTTCTTAGATGAGAATGTCGTCTATTGTTTATCTTCAAGCAAATCAGGATGGACTCAGAGGATTTCGCCATTTGGAGTTGTATGTGACACAAGTCCTTTTCGATGTTATCCGTGAGGGTCATCATTAATAATTTCCATTTTAACCATTGATACAAATTCGGGTTGAAACCATGATAAAGGAACTGAATCAAAGCTAATGGATACTACATTCGTGCCTACTTTCTTCTCTTTCGGCTTCACGGTCACAATACCAACGTCAATCAAGGTTTGTATTTTGTCTTTTAAGACATAACATGCCTTGGTGGGATGATGGACCCTTCTGTGATATGTACAATATTTCGGGTCTATAGTCTTCTTAGCTTCTTCCTGATTCGTAACCGATGGTAGTTTGATCTTGTTATTGTCCAAAAGATACTTAAAGATAACCAGTACTTCATCATCCCTGAAAGAATATTCTTTCGAAAATCTAGGTTCCGAAGTCTTGGGCTGCCTTGGAGATTGTTGTGATTTGTGTAGCAGCTAGAAAGGTGATTATTATGATTGTTCTTATTGTGGTTATTGTGTCGTTTGGTGAGCATCAACAGCAGCCATGGGCCCTTTTCCTCCCTTGAGGATTAAAAATTTGTTTTTGAGGATTAGCTGGTGGTTGACCTCTCTCAAGCTTCTTTCTCTTGAGAAAGCATTCGGCTTGTTCACCCCGCACTTTTAATGCTTTCCAAGTCTTGGAAGGTATAACCCCTATGACTTTTAGGACATTCAAAGAAAGGTTATTATGGCATGTCTGAAGGATGAACTCTTCTGTGAGCGGATCTTAGCAATTTACCGCTTTGTTTCGGAACCGTTTGACGAAGACATCAACTGATTCCCCATCTTTCTATTTCTCATCCAACAAAGTACCAATTGATACATTGGTGTCATCATCAAAGAAATTGGTAATGAATAAACTTTTCATATCATCCTAACTGTTGATACTTTCAGGCTTAAGACGTCAGTACCAATCGAAAGCGGCCACACGAAGGGTCCCAACGAATGACTGGGCCATCAGAGCCTCGTTTCTGGAGATTGCACCCAAATGAGACTTGAAATAAATCAAGTGTTGAGTGAGTGAACTCTTGCCATCAAAATGAGTGAAGTTAATCAGACTGAATTTTGGGGGGTAGGGAATTGAATCTCACTCCCTTGGATATGAGCACGGAATATCCGTTTTCTTCACTTCTTGAGCCGTCATTAAAGCATTGATTTTGTTTTCAAGCTCCTTCATTTTTTTGTCCTCATCCGTATTCTTCTTCAGGTAAGTTTGAGAAGGTTGGATAGCGACTTGGCTGGACCACCCTCGGAATTATCTTTATTAGGAGGAGGATCAGCAAAGATAGTTTCATCCACCTCTTGGTCACTATCAACTTTAGTTATCCGAATAGGTATATTATTATGCAGGCTAGACTCAGGCTTGTGACTTGATTCTGGTTGTTGTAGATGTTGTTGAGCCTACAAATCCCTCATCTGTTGTATCGTCAACTCCATCTCTGTTTTTATTTTCAGCTCCGATCTCTTCTCGTTGCTTAGCTAAAGCTTCTTGCAATATTTGGGCTAACTGATTAGGCGTAATTGTGAATGATTTTCTGGCTTGTCCTACACTAGACATTATATCATCGGAAGCAAGTGCCATCTTCTAAAGATATTCCTTCATGCATCCTCTTATAATCTCTGCAACGATTGGCTCTTAACTGTAATTGTGACATCTTTTGAGAAAGACCCCGACCAACCCTTTCTCTTGGAGAGAAATCAAGGTTGGAATTGGTGGCGCGTTGTCTTCTTCTGTCTGTCATATTGATTGTGACTTCAGAAAATTTATCCTCTTGAACAGTAAGCTTTTTGTGAAAACGTCTCGGCTTGGGCTTTGACGTTTTGGTGGAAAGTCTCTAGAATACAGAAACTTTTGACGGAACGGCTTTAGAGCAACTACATTCAGACAACACTGTTTTAATAAGCCTTTCACATACACAATGAGGATTTGTTTATGGAACAATCCTCTTTCGTGATCTGTTTCCACCCTTAGTTTGATAGTACAACTCATCAGTATGGTGATCAGAGCAACCTATCTTCTGTTTTTATATTTGAACCTTGTTGACATACCTAGGACGACTTGTTGTCGCCTATGAGCGATCCAAGGTTATATGTTTAGATCCACCCCCTTGCAGGCATGGGGTCTTTACAGACCCCAAACCAGAGGAAATCAGAGTTTTCCCCTTCTGGGATTGCTCTGTCCTGATAGGAGGATATTTAAGACCCCCAGCGTAAGAATTTGCTCGCGTTCATTCACCGGACCCAAGCGTTCTTTGACTGGAGCTTTGCCTCGATTATCAGGTAAAGGATCGAGACAATCTGCAATTGTGATCTTAAATTTTGATAAGTCGGGACTGACTCATGGCTTCACTGATGACGTAGCAGATGTGGTTGTAGTAGATGGACCAGGAACGTGTGTTGATGGAGTCGAAGGAGAGGCTTTAGAAGCTTCCCTTTGGCCGAGACACTTGTGTGTGTCTCGGATACATCTCCTTTGTCCGAGACAGTTACAAGTGTCTCGGACACAATCCCTTTGGTCGAGACACTTATGTATGTCTCGGATGAAGTGCTTTTGGCCGAGACACTTACAAGTGTCTCGGTTGAAGGATGCATCCCGTCGATTTGATTTTTGCACAAGTTCAGATTTGGGAATCCAAACTTGACTGGTTCTTGGTGATTCTTTAGACACTATTTCCTTCTTTTCATCTCATCTTTGCTGCAAGAGAGCACGAGCACGAGCATCGTTTGTATGACGTTTTTGTATACATTCTTTGAGGATCGAATGAGCCCTTTTGACGAAAGTCTATTCCTCTGTTGTAAGTTTAGCAGAGATGTGAGTGGTTTGTCATTAAGGCGAATGGACCATTTGATGTTTCCTTAACTCTAGGTCCGCGCAGTAGTGAACCCCGTCGATTTGCTCTAAGGCCTTAGCCATTTGACGAGCGTGACACTGATGTTATCTCTGTCGAGCCCTCTTTGTCAGTACCAGTGGGCTTTGATCGATGACTCCTTAATTGGAGAAGAGTCATTATGAGCAGATGTGTTGCGAGTAGAATCCTCAGCAACAATGAGGCGAGAGTCATCACCCGCGGCATTCGACGGAGTCGAAAACTTGAAAACCTTCTTAGAAGATGAAATTTTCCTGCATTTGCGAGGCGAGTAAGACTTTAAGGATGAGGAAGACAGATATTCCTCAAACTTTGCTTGGTCGAACTCGTATTCAACTGTGGATTCAAAAGGTATCTTGATCGGTTGCGACACGACGGTCTCGGTAGCAAGACCATTGACACCCACTGATACGGGTGTATCTCTCTTTGGAACTTAGCGATCTTCATGGGAGCTTGAGGATAGATAATTCTCATGATAGCATAAGAATAGAGGTGTAAAATAGTACAGTGGAACGCAGGTTGAAGCATGGAACGAGACGACGAATCGAGGAATCCAAGTATTCAGTTTTCAGCCCGTGAGTCGACTCAAACATGTACATGATTTGACTCATCAGGTTGAGTTGACTCATGACTGTCATGCGTCGACTCATTGCTGGTTTTGTGTTTTGTCCAGTTTCGGACGAGTCGACTCATCTCAGTCATGAGTCGACTCACCGATGGTTTCCTGGTTCGTTTGAGTTTCTGTTTGCACGAATTCCTGTTGGGTTTGGGCTTGGTTATTTACCAGACTGTCATCCACGTTTGTACACCTATATAAAGGGTTGTTTAGGGTTTCTAAACATCTTCTTGAAGGAAGTTAGAGGCCAAGATGTAGATCTAATAAGTTTTAGGTCTAAGTAAGATCCTAATCAAAAGGATTAGGGTTTAGATTGTGATCATCTTAAATCAGATATATTCAAAGAGAGATTCTTATCATTGTATTAGGGTTTAGAGAGGATTGAGAGGTTGTTCTTGATTCTAGTGAGATTGTGAGGGAGAGATTTGTAATAATTGATTCTTCGTAATCTAGAGAAAGTATTTTCCTTCGCCATACTGAATTGTTCTTGTGTTTCTGTCATCCTCTTCTCAACCCATCTTTTGGTAATTCCGCGACCAAAGGGTGCTCGCACGACAACTCGTATCAAGTTGGTATCAGAGCGATCAGATCCTGCGAAGGGGGCATCCTGTGTATGGTCCTGACTCGATCGCAATACAAGAAGCTAGGCGAGATCCTTTTCTTTGGAAGAAGTTCAGAGATTAAGGAAGAAGATGATGATTGAAGGCCACAAAGATGAAGGGGTTCGAGAGTTTCCTCAGCAAAAGTTCTAACTTGAACGGAACTTCAAGTTCTTAAAGGGGGGACCCATGATATGGGTGTATCTCTCTTCGGAACTTAGCGATCTTCATGGGAGTTTGAGGATAGATGATTCTCATAATAGCATGAGAATAAAGGTGTAAAACAGTACAGTGGAACGTAGGTTAAAGCGTGGAACGAGACGAAGAATCGAGGAATCCAAGTATCCAGTTTTCAGTCCGTGAGTCGACTCAAACATGTACATGAGTCAACTCATCAGGTTGAGTTGACTCATGACTGTCATAAGTCGACTCATTGCTGGTTTTGTGTTCTGTCTAGTTTCGAACGAGTCGACTCATCTCAGCCATGAGTCGACTCATCGATGGTTTTCTGGTTCGTTTGGGTTTCTGTTTGCACAAATTCCTGTTGGGTTTAGGCTTGGTTATTTACCAAACCGCCATCCACGTTTGTACAACTATATAAAGGGTTGTTTAGGGTTTCTAAACATCTTCTTGAAGGAGGTTAGAGGCCAAGATGTAGATCTAAAGGGTTTTAGGTCTAAGTGAGATCCTAATAAAAAGGATTAGAGTTTAGATTGTGATCATCTTAAATCAGATATATTCAAAGAGAGATTCTAATCATTGTATTAGGGTTTAGAGAGGATTGAGAGGTTATTCTCGATTCTAGTGAGATTGTGAGGGAGATATTTATAATAATTGATTCTTCATAATCTAGAGAAGGTATTTTCCTTTGCCATACCAAATTGTTCTTGTGTTTCTATCATCCTCTTCTCAACCTACCTTTTGGTAATTCTGTGACCAAAGGGTGCTCGCACGACGACTCGTATCACCCACTTTGGTCGCCAGTGTGTTTGTTTTAGGAATAAGTTTTGTTGTGGAATTCATTATAATTTTTTATTGATTACAATGAATACAAAAGAGCAAGTTTCGTGCTTTGTAAAACTACTCTTCACAACAAACAAAAAAAATCAAATTACAGTGCTCTTTAGAAACACACGCAGGATCATTTTGGATCGCTACTTGTATGAGATCTTTGCATGTGCCAGGGGTGCGTTAGACCATGGACCACTGAATCACAGATTCAAATTGAACCGTGAAAGCTATTTGAGAATTCTTGCTTTATTTAGAAGTAAGAAAAAAGAAGTGAATATCTTATCGATGTAAGATAAACACTCTTCTTAAGATCAAGTCAAAGCTTAGATCTTAAGGAATCATAAGAACTCTAAAAAAATGATTGCACGTGATGAAGACTCTCTCTTTCTTGCTTGGAATTCACTAAATTGCTCAAGTCTCTCTGCTTAATCTGCTAAAAAAATGCTCTGTCCTCGTCAGTGATGGTCATAAGAGGGTATTAACTATAACTGAAGTCAGAAGTTAAAAAAAAGGTGTGTCGAAGAGCTCCTATTTTCGAGACAGTTGTAACTGTCTCGGAAGAGTGGTTGATTTTCCATTTCTGAGACAGTTACAACTGTCTCGGAAGCTTACTTCATTTTTCAGCCGTTTTGTAACTGCTTTTCTCGCCTTTAAATGCCATGATTTCTGTAGTTATG
Organism: Asparagus kiusianus; assembly: GCA_022839385.1. Taxonomy (NCBI): domain Eukaryota; kingdom Viridiplantae; phylum Streptophyta; class Magnoliopsida; order Asparagales; family Asparagaceae; genus Asparagus; species Asparagus kiusianus. The sequence goes on from BQKN01022315.1 coordinate 37,610, forward strand.
AGCGTGATTTTCACTTGTAACGTCCTCATGTTCACACACGATCTCTGATATTTATGGAGCCACGTCGAGTGCACAAATATCTAGAAAACCGTCATCTGTATCATTTTAGCTTCCGAGACAGTTGTAAGTGTCTCGGAAGCTATAGTCTTTCTCATAGGTTCTGAGACAGTTGCAACTGTCTCAGAAGCTGTGGGTTTTCTTCATGCTTCCGAGATAATTGTATGTGTCTCGAAAGCTATAAGCTTCCTCGTAGTTTTCGAGACAATTGTAACTGTCTTGAAAACTGTGAGTTTCTCTTATGCTTCTAAGACGTGTTTTGCATCTTGAAACTTGCGTGATATGCTTTTTGTGCATTCTTTAGTTGATCTTTAGCTTTGGATGATCCTCTGCAACTTAGATAGTGATATTTATCACATTCTCTCTATCTTGGGCTACGTATGATAATCTATAGGCAATTTTTGTCGCCTACATAAGGTTACTTATATAAACTTACATATGTTCTCTTACATTTTCTTCACTTTATTAAACTTTCCAAACAGAGTGAAATGAGTTTCCTTTGGTGCTCCTTACCAAATTGCCAAATAATTTTTGTATATTACTTTAACTTCTCCTAATTGAACTTATCCTATATTCATTTAACTTTCCTTCACTAGGATTAAATCCAAACAGGCCATAACGATAAAGTCCCCAAAGCTAATGGAAGCTTTTAATGAAAAAAACTCAAAAGAAAATAAAATGAAGAAGAAGAGAAGAGGGTAAAAAAAAGGAAGAGTTTGGTGAGTAATAAGGCTTTCAATTCAGCTGATAGGGCCCGCAAATTGAAAGAAAAAGAGAGGATAAAAACTAAGCATAGGAATGTTCTCTAATTAAGTGGTAATTTTAGAATATCTAATTATTCTAATCATAATCGTCTATTCGAATTTTGAGGGTAAGTAGGATTCAACTACTATCATAAAAATCATTGTTGTCTAAGAAACCACTAATATATTTTTTATATGATATAAACCACCAATATGAAAACTACTTTTGGGAATAGTAAAAATTGTATGTGGCTTCAATCAAAAAAATTTATATACAGTTATATCTTATCCGTTGAAATTGAAATAAACGGATATGATTTGAGTAATTGAATCTTTTCTAATTAGATGTAATTGAGAGGATCCGAATTCAAAACTAAGAATTTAGTAGTGGTGCTAATATTTTTATTCAAGCTATTTACTAAGTAGGGGTTTTGTTTTATAAATGGGGGAGTATTAACCTAATTTTCCCCCTTGAACATCATTATTCATTTTAAATTCAGTCACTCCCAAAAGCATTTTTTAAATCCCCAATGTTGGAATTGAATTTTTAAAGGGTATTCTCGATATAGCCCCTTAAATCTTTTAAAATTTGAAATTCATCCTTTAAATCATTGAAATTGATATTACCTCCTTTGATTCTTAGGGTGTTTCTAATTTTCCTTTCTAAGTAAGAGGAAAGTAGCAATTGTAGGCAGGGCTGGCCCTGGGGGTAAGCCCACTAAGCCCCGGGGCTGGCGCAACCCAGGGCCGAGGGGCAACCCATCCCTCCCGCTCCTTCACCCCTCAAACTGTAATTATCTTTGATTTTTAAAGTGGGCTTTGTAATAGGACGTTTATGCAAAAATTGTTAGGGGTTCTATTTGTAAAAGAACTCTAATGAATACCCAAAACCTACCCAACTACTTTATTTCCATCAGCATTTCCTCTCCTCCTTCCCGTCTCTATTTCGCTCACAAAAAAATAAAAAAAAAGAAAGAAAACCGCTCCTCTCCTCCTTCCCAAGCCTACGATGGTCCGACCTTACTCTGCTCCCATCGGACCCATCCTTCAGGCTTCACCCTGCTGACTCCTCCAACCCAATCATGTAAATTTTTTAACTAAATAAATTTAGGGTTTTTTTGGACAGAAATGTGGGGTTTTGATGTTTTGCAATGAAATTAAGATTTCTGATTTTGAATCTTGGCTGAATCTTAGTTATTGAATAATTGAATTAGGGGTTATGGTGTTTTAGAATGGGTTGTTTATCGAATTTTGTTAACTATCACTGTTACGGTTTCCTCGGTGGAGAGAAGTTTTTCCAAGTTAAAATTGATAAAAAGTTATATTCGTACTACCATATCACAGGAACGATTGAATGAATTGACAATGATATCAATTGAAAATGAATACTTGGAGAAACTTGAGTATTATGACTTAATTAAAGAATTCGCTTCAAAAAATTCAAGGAGAAGTATTTTTCTTTGAATTAAATTTGTCACGCCCCACTTCCCAAAATACCCGGGAATCAGAACGTGAACAAGCCCGCGACGTATTAGATCAAGGAGAATAAATAAAATAATTATTTCTCCTCAACCTCATACGCTAAGCGTCTGGAAATAAATACAATACGAAGTCACAGGTCCTCGATCACAGATAGCAAGAATATAATAGACAAACTCAGAATAAAATAATATATATCACAAATAAATTATCATCTAAGACATAATATTCGGGTCAAACATGCCCTTATACAAAACTGAACAATTGAATACTAGAAAAATATGAGATACATCATTTAACAAAAAAGTAAGGAAAATACTACAAAAATATACTATGACCATCAACTAAAAGAATAAGTAAACTTCGGCCTAATCTTCAACTCTGTCTGCAAGACACTCCTGCTGATGATCCTCTGGCTCCTGGCGATGTCCCAGCTGAACATGTTCTTCCTCTAAGTCTGACGTACACCAGAGAAAACAAGTGTACGTCAGCGGGCAGGCACACGACAAAACCCTACAAAAGAAAATAGAACAAACGAAAACCAAAGCGGAAATCGATACGATAATAGAAATGACAAAAGGACGTGCAACTGGAAATCTGACAAAATCAACATGCAGATTAACTACTAAAACATGATAATTATAAGAATCCATAAATCAACCGGGTAACGAAATCATGCAGCTAGCGATTGGAAAAATCATCCAAGTGACAAAGTTATACAACTAGATGAAATTAATACTTCAAAATTTACAACAAGAGATGTAGTACGTCAAGCGAAATAATCCAAATAAGGAAACATTCATGTATATACCATATGTCTCAAATTATAGATAATTAAATATCAATTTCGATCTATGTATGAAAAGAAAATAACTGGCCTACATCTCACAAGACTAACAAGGTCCACCATAAAACACGCAAGCATATTATTCTTGTTTTACATGTTATTTGAATTAGGGAAGAACATTTTCATGTATATAATCGGGTCCCCGTAAACCTGTCCGAGGGCCGCATTCAAGTCAAGTATTGGCCCTCTGGCCCATATATATAATACTCACGATATCACAATAATAGGAAAGCATTGTACCTGTTTATATACATACTATATTTTTCGTCCAATTCCCCTTTATAACCCCATGTTTGTCATATTAATTACGTAACTGTACATGAAAAATCGTGCACTAGCCACGGAGTTACCGTGGAACGATTTCTGTAAAACTATGAAAATAACCGTGACCCACAACACGTCCGATCAAGAGTGCATTGTCTAGTCAATGCTATAATAGTAATAATCAAGGAAACCTCATACCGGGATATCGATATCGAGGGAACTCGGGACTCCTCACATCGGGATATCGATGTCGAGTGAGTATAGCCATGCTTTTAAGCACGCTTATAAATCATACTTTTAACAGAAGTCGTCTTCATGTATAGTCTCTCCTATTGGGTAACAACTAAGTGATAAAGCAACAAGCTTCTATATAGCTATTCATGTCAAGCAATCCTATGCAGGTAATAATATATCACAGACTAATCTAATTAATTTACTCATAACAAATCTAGAAATTGAAAGCGAGTCAATAAGTAAAGGGATCTTGCCTGCGAGGCTAAGGGGGCCTGTCGACGATACAACGGCGATGCTGCGGAGACGGATCTAGACTGAAGGGGGTTGTAACGTTAGTGAGAGAAGATAACGACGATGGATCTGACGGTTGACTTGTGGAGCTGGACGGCGACATCGGGGAAAGAGCAGCGGCTATGGACGTTGAGCGGCTCAAGGAGGAGGTCGGCGAAGGTCGGATCTAGGGGTGGCTGCAGGTTGGCTGTGGGAGGCAACAAGACGAGATGGGAGCGGTCGACGGGGAGGAGGCCAGAGGCGAGTGTAGAGGGGCTTGGGCTGGCTGCGATGTTGAGGCGACGGGCTGAGCTTGGGGCTGATCGGATGAAGGCAGAGGCGGGTCTGAAGGGTTCTGGAGCTGAGGTGGGGTGCGTGGTTAGAGCTCGGAGCGAGGTGGTGGCAGGGGGAGCTCGCGACGGGCTGGGGCGGAGAGGGGAGGCGGCTTGGATCTAGACGCGAGAGAGAGAGAGAGAGAGAAATAAGAAAGGAGGCTGCGGGCTTGAGGTCAGCGGGAGAGGGGAGCAGGTCGGAGGAGGAGCGCTGGCGGTAAGGCGGTCAGAGGCTACAAGAGGAGGGGAGCTCAGGGAAGGAGCTCGGACGACAGATCTCATGGCTGAGGAGACGAAGGCGTGGAGGCGGAGAGGGGAGCTGTCATGGTCGGAGTTGGGGTGAGAGGCGGAGGAGGCTCGACGACGGCTTAGGCTTGGGGGATGATGGCGTCAGAGATAGAAGAGAGAACGAGAGAGGAGGTGATGTTGGCGGCGGATGTT
>BQKN01022317.1:4266-15367 GCA_022839385.1 Asparagus kiusianus
GGACGGTGGTCGCGGATAAGCAACCATTCAAAGGGTATGAGAATTACTTCACAGATTCTCTCCTTTATGGTAATGAATCCGATACAGAACCATCGATCCAGGGCACGGACAGCGGAGAAGAAGCTGATTCCGAGGCCGGATTCGATTACAATGGCGGTTTTGTTTTAAATGACATTGTACCCTTTGTAATCAATCTTGACGATGAACAATCGTCAGATGGCGGTTGTAACTGGCAACTTGCCGATATTGAAATAAATCATGATTTAGAGTACTCCTTGTCTCTTGATGACACGATAAAGGGATTATATGATAAGCCAGATTTATATATGCCGCTCTGATCATCTTATGTAACGAAGAAAAGTCTCCAGCATTCTTTCGGAACAACCCGGATTATTCCTGCCAAAGTAGGGGGACAAAAAGAAGTGATTTACGGTAAAGGAGAAAACCTTCCGTTGCCAGATCATTTCCTAAGAGAAGATGAAGACGATGACAAATCTGGTCTGCACTTATCTAAGTATAGTCCGGAAGCGCGCACGCTCATGGAAAAACAAGGATACGATTTCACACTCGGAGAAGGTTTATACTTCGACCGAGGTTCACGTATCCCAGTCAAAGCGGCATATGTACCGAAAGGAAAACCAAATGACTATTATCGTCACAAGAGAGGCTTAGGCTATGTTTCATCAGATGACGAATGTGGTTGGCAAATTATCGATCAAATTGCTAACAAAGCTAAGGGTGGGTACTTGCCAGATTCTTCAGCTGAGGATTCCGACACAAGTCTGGGAGAAATGTTCAAGACCTTAATGTCGAACATGACTACAGCTGATCCATCTACGTTAGAGGACGACGATCAAATGTTAACGTGGGAGGACCCATGGGTTCATCACCTAAACATGCAGTATGGTGATAGGTTCGAACAGAGAGAGCCACCCACCGAAGACGAAGTAGTCCAAATTAATATGGGCGATGAGGCCAATCCAAAGCCCATATTCATCAGCGGTAGTCTTCCCCCAGATGAGAAGGAGGAGTTAATTTCCCTTATTAGGGAATATATCGACGTTTTCGCCTGGAACTACGAAGACATGCCAGGGCTCGACCCCAATGTGGCAATGCACCGCCTCGACATCAAGCCGGATGCCAAACCTGTCAAACAACAGCAAAGACGATTTCATCCGTAGATTATGGAGGCCATCGAGGCAGAGGTTAAGAAGTTGATCGACTCAGGATTTATCCGAGAGGAACAACATCCAGACTGGTTAGCTAACATCGTTCCCGTCATGAAGAAAAATGGCAAGATCAGGATTTGCATCGACTTCAGGAACTTGAATGAAGCATGTCCAAAAGACGATTTTCCTCTCCCAATCATGGATGTCATTATCGACAATACATGCGAATTCGAGAGAATGTCCTTCATGGACGGCTTTTCGGGGTATAATCAAATTAAGATGCACCCGGATGACGAGAAACATACAGCATTCAGAACGCCCCTCGGTGTCTTCTGCTACACGGTGATGCCTTTCGGTCTGAAGAATGCAGGTGCCACATACCAACGAGTGATGACTAAGATTTTCCAGAAGCACCTCAGGAAAACGGTTGAATGCTACGTTGATGATTTGGTGGTAAAAAGCCGCAACAAAGAAGATCACATCAAGGACTTGAGAACGATGTTTGATCTCATGCGGAGTCATCAGTTGAAGATGAATCCCACAAAATCCTTCCTCAGAATGTCCAGCGGAAAATTCCTTGGATTCGTCGTCACCACTAAGGGTATACACATCGACCCAGACAAGGTAAAGGCGATAAATGAATTGCAACCCCCGAGAAATCTAAGAGAACTCAGAGGATTGCAAGGGCATTTAGCTTACATCCGGCGGTTCATCTCAAATCTTTCTGGGAAGTGCCAACCGTTCTCTAAGCTAAACAAGAAAGGTGTGTCATTTATTTAGGACGACGTCTGCCAAAAAGTACTCGAAGATATCAAGACATATTTGACGAATCCCCCTGTTCTTGTTGCACCAAAATCAGGTAAACCGTTCTTGATTTATATCAAGGCGATGAACCATTCGATAAGTGCTTTATTAGCGCAAGACGATGATAATGGTCACGAACAGGCAGTCTATTATCTAAGTCGGACCTTGATAGGCGCCGAATCTCGATACCCGATGATCGAGAAAGAATGTCTCGCATTGGTATTCGCAGTACATAAGATGCGACATTACTTGGTTGGCCAGACGATTTACGTCATTGCTAATGTTAATCCGGTACGGGTATTCATGACTCAACCGGGTTCGATGAATTGGCGGTTAGCAAAGTGGGTTCTTCTCTTGTCCCAGTACGATTTACACTTCAAACAGCAGAAGTCGATCAAAGGACAAGCGATTTGTGATCTTTTGGCGGCAAGTCCGACAACAAATACGGTTGAAGTATATGATGACTTGCCAGACGAAACCCACGAGGTTAACACCACATCACACCAACAAGTATGGCAATTGTACTTTGATGGTGCTTCGAGAGCAGTTAATAAGGCAATAACCCCTGGATGTTCTAGAGTCTCCTCCGGAGGTGGAGTTGTCTTAGTTTCTCCAGGGAAGCACGTGATGCCTCGAGCTTATTCACTGACGAATCCATGTTCCAATAACGTAGCCGAGTACAACGTGCTCCTCATTGGACTCAGTTTCGCCAAGGAGCTGGGGGTCGAATATCTCGAAGCTTTTGGGGATTCTCAATTGATAGTCAACCAAGTTCGTGGAGAGTATGAAGTCAGGAACCCAGATCTGATTCCGTACCACCAGGAGGCCATCAAAATAGCGGATTCTTTTGAAGAATTCTATATTGAATACATCCCTCGTCTCCAGAACGCTTATGCGGATGCACTGGCAGCACTAGCAGTATCACTCGCGCAACCGCCCGAAGCTGAACTGCTAGTCACAGTAAGATCACACCAACTCTGTATACCCATATACGATATGGATATCGAAGAGGAGGATGATAGAAACGTAAACGCCAAAGAGGTGAACTCAACCCAAATCGGGTCTGAGTCCCGAGATTGGCGCTTTTCCATCATTGACTACGTCCAATATGGCATTTTGCCGGAGGATGTAAAGGAAAAAGAATCTATTCGCCGAAGAGCACCACGGTTCTTTTACAATACCGAGACCCGTACGTTATATCGCCGGGGGTATGACGATTTGCTTCTCCGATGCCTTTCGAACGAAGAAGCAAAAGAAGTTCTTAAGGAAGCACACGAAGGAGAATGCGGTGCGCATCAGCCTGGTCCCAAGCTGTATGATCGAATCAGAAGAATGGGATATTTCTGGCCAACAATGGTTCGTGACGCGATCGAGTATGCCCGAGAATGTCACGCTTGCCAAGTGCATGCAAATTATATGCACCAACCACTGGAGCGGTTACACACGTCAACCACGTCCTGGCCATTCGAGACATGGGGTATGGATATTGTCGGTCCTATCTTTCCTCCTTCAGTCAAAGGTGATCGATTTATTCTCGCTATCACCGACTACTTTTCAAAGTGGGCTGAAGCAATTCCGCTTAAAGAAGTGAAGACGAACAACGTCATCAACTTCATTAAGCATCATGTCATATACCGACACGGCGTGCCGAGACGGATCATTCATGACAACGGTCCGTAATTCATAAGCAACGCTTTCATCAGGTTCTGTGACAAATTCAAGATTCAAGATGTTTCGTCAACGGCTTATTATCCTGCTGCTAATGGATTAGCTGAGGCTTTTAACAAGACGATCATCAAGATCTTGTCAAAACTTGTGAAAACCAATAAACGAGATTGGGACGATAAACTCGGCGAAGCGCTCTGGGCTTATCGCACCACCATACGCACACCTACGGGAGCCACTGCATATTCGTTAGTATATGGATGTGAAGCCGTGCTACCGCTGGAAATTTAAATCCCCTCCCTTCGGATCGCTCTTGCAACGGAGATGACGACCGAAGAGCAACATCAGAAACGTCTCGAAGAACTCGAGAGGCTGGATGAAAGGCGCTTGGAAGCTCAACAACACATTGAATTCTATCAGGCCAGGATATCTAGGGCTTTTGACAAAAGGGTCCGACAGAGAAGCTTCAAGGAAGGAGATCTGGTCCTCGCTGCTCGTCGACCAATAATCCTTAACTCCAAGAAGAAAGGTAAATTTGAACCTAAGTAGGAAGGACCGTTTGTAATAGACACAGTCTATTCAAACGGCGCTTATCGCCTAATTTCTCTAGAGGGCGCCAGGCAAGTAATGCCAATAAATGGGAAGTTTTTGAAAAAGTACTATCCCTAGTACATTCAGAGCAACTCATTTATCGGGAAGTTCCTTGAAGAATATTACACTTAATATTCTAGAGGATAACCCAAATTCATTTTAACCACCAAAATCCCTCACTGATCAATTCCAATTTACAGTGAGACCATCTAAATGTTCTTCCGGCCCTCTTGACTCTTTCCATGAACAAGAAGTCCACTTTCAGTTCGGAGTCCCCTTTCGATAAACGAAAGAACTCCCTTTCTTTTCTCTTTGGTTAAACCTTCTCATGGTTATAACCGAAGTTAAAATGTCACTTCGATAAATGAAGAGCTCATCTTTTGATCAGATAACCAATCCTATAAAAGGTAAGTTTATCTAGATATTCCGGATTCTCGGAGTAGAGATCACACTTCTAGTTTCCTTCTTGCACTGGAAATAGAATATAAAATTCTTCCTTTCCAGAATCAAGGAATAGAATATAAAATTCTTCCTTCCTTGCTCGGGAAATAGAATATAAAATTCTTCCTTTCCCACACCAACTCCTTTTCCAAAATTTATCAATTTAGGATTCATCCTAGGAAGTTTATCCCGAATCCTAAGCAGGGATAAGTCTGCGCCTAACACGCGCTGTCGGTTTAGTCTTTTTTCGCAGAAAAAGACACCAGAGTTCGAGTCTGGGGAATTTTATCCTGAATCCTAAGGAAGGATATGCCGACGCCTAACACGCATCGCCGGTTTGGTCTTTATCCGTAGAAAAAGATACCAGAGCCTGACTCTGGGGACCTTGATCCCGAAGCCTAAGTAGAGATAAGCCAACGTCTAATACACGTTACTGGGTAGCCTATTCCCATGACAATGGCGAAGTCTACATATTCGAAGTTGTAGCAAAAAGTCTAAGGGAGTTCATTCCTTTAGCATAACATCACATGCGGAACGGATTAAAACAATCCGCATGTAAGCCCGACTCAAACGATAGTCGGTAAGAGCACATCAAATCCGTTAAAGGCTGAGGATTTGCCAAAAATCCTGAGTCAACATCTCATACACGTTGCTGTTTAGTCTTTTCACAGGAGAAAGACGAAGTCTACGTATTCAATGTCATAGCACTAAAAGAGTTAACTCTTTTAGCTTAACGTTACGTGCGGAACGGATTTAGACAATCTGCATGCTAGCCCGACTCAAACGGTAGTCGGTAAAGGCTAATCAAATCCGTTGAAGGCTGGGGGTTAGCCAAAAATCCTAAAGTCAACACCTCACACGTGTCGCCGGGTAGCCTATTCCCGTAACAATGGTGAAGTCTATGTATTCGACATCATAGCACGAAGTCTCAGAGAATTCAATCTCTGAGCGCAACGTCACATGCGAACAGATTTAAACAATCCGCATGCTAGCCCGACTCAAACGGTAGTCGGTAAATGCTCATCAAACCCATTGATGGCTGAGGGTTTGCCAAAAATCCTATGAGTATTATGGTCAATCATTTCAAATGGAATGACGAATCATAATAAAAATAAAGATGAAAACCAGTTTTACTAAAAGAACCAAAAGTCAAAGTACACAGCAAACCAAATCATACATCAAGTCCATGACCAAAAATCTGCTGACTGATCTTAGAAAGCTTCTCATCATAAACTTGCCTAAGTTCAGCTCTGATGGACTCCTCGGTGGCGGTCGAAGTCTTCGCAGCAGTCTCCTCTGTCTCGACTAGCTTCTGCTTCAAGGACTTCAACTCATCAGACAAAGCCGTGCAGGTTTGCTGATCCTGTGCTTTCGTCATCTGAAGAATACCCAAAGTCTCCTCTTCTTCACGGAGTTCTCTTCTGAGCCGCTCTATCTTGGTCTCGCAAGAAGTAATGGAAAAGTCGAGCTCGGCAAGTGAAGATAATCTAGTAGCAAGGCCGGTCTCAACTCGATCTACTCGGTCTCGCTGCATCTGAATCTCAAGCTCAGCGAGAATCTGAGTCTCGCGCAGTGACTGTAAGCGGGTATCCAGCTCAGCAGCAATAAATGAGGAGGCGCCTGCATCTCGAAGCTCACGAAACATCTGAAGCTCATGCTCTAGGCAATCGAGGTCATCAACTATAGCCTGCGCCAAATCTGGATATCCTGCTCCCCTTATCAAATTGACTTTGGAATCAAGGAAAGGCTTGAATTGGCGAAGAAGGAGTCCGCCGTAGAAGAGCTTGCCAATCATAGCATTCATGAAGGAGAAGAAGGTGCGAAGTTCTATGCAGAGAACGATCTTCTCAGGATCGTCGTCTGATAGCAACTCTTTCACAAGGGCATGGAGCCGAGAAGAAGGCCCTACACAAAGAAGGGGAAATCCGTCAGAAAAAGACCTTGAGGAAGAACAAACAACATTCTCAGTTGCTTAATTCATACCCTCTTGAGTCACTGGGGGTAGTGGAGATGTAACGGCTGCAGATGTATCAACTGGTGTAGTTGGTCTCACAGCCGGCTCAACAGGGTCATTCTCGACAAAAGCTCCTGTCAAATTCAAAACAGAATTCGCAGAGACATCACATTATAGCTGCATTAGTCAAAATTGGCTAGTCCTATAATCAACTCAGAAGGAGGCACATACCTTCAAAGGAACCGTCCTCGGGATCTTTGGCGAATGTGGACTCAGGAAACATATCTCCAGGTAACTGGTCATCAATCTGAGGAGAGCTATACATGAAGTGCAGCATGGGAGTGTCCGCAAACAAGCTTTCCTCATCAAAATCATCAATCGAGAAGTCTGACATAAGAGAATATAAGTACCAAAGAAGAATGAAGAGACTACAACCAATAAAAATGAGTTACCTTTCACGTGTGCATTAGCCTCTTTATTTCCAAAATCCTTGTTCGCCTCCTGCAAGTTATCTGAAGGAGCAGGAAGTACAGAGACGATTAGAGGATGCACAAATTCCTTTGTGTGCCATCTAAAAGATACATTGTCAATAGTAGATGTACCTGGATCCGCGGGATCAGGTCCTACATTGATATCCTCCCTAATGTCAGCAACTCCTGTAGGCCTCTCTACATGGGGCAGTGGGTCAGGCTCACCAGGAGATACAGGAACGGGATCGGGACTCATCTCGCTCTCTCTACGCTCTCCTATATAGAGATGAGAAAAGCATGAGTCAATGTTCAGAATAATCAAGAGGATGGTTTACAGGGTAGATGTTACCTCCGTCACTAGCAGGATCATCACCAGCCAAGTCTATGTCAGAGGCTTGGGAAGCTGCACGCGGCTTACGGGCTAATCTCTTCCGCCTAGCAGCAGGGACAATAATCGAAGGTCTCGCTCGGGGAGGAGGACGGAACTCTTCTTCCTGGTCACCAATGGTCCCTGAAACATCAAACAGTTGTTAGCTTTAATAATTCTGAAAAGCAGAAGAAAAAAATGAATGGTTAACCTCGTTCGGAAAAATCCTCGTAATCTTCAGGATCTCCGCCTGAAACCTCGTCCGCAGAATGAAAGGTCCTCTTTCCTTCTTCATCAATCCGACGAGTCTTGTTCCGTGTTCTCTGTGACCGAGCGTCTTCCCGAATCCTACGGGAATCAACCTGAGAAGCTTCCTTGGCCTCTAGCTCTGCAATCGGCTTCACGGGGATAGTCTTGTTGGCTGCTAACAGCCACTTACAGCTCAAGAAAGTGACGTTCAACTGCCGATCAGCACTCGGGAGACTGAATTTGACACCAGTACAGCCAGTCACGGTCCACAACCAAGCACGAAGACCATCCACCAAACCGCCGTGGGCCCGAAGCTGCTGACGAGGATTCCCGACGTAAAGCTGATCATAACCAAACTGGCGAGCAAATCGACAGGGTAGATATAGCTCTATGAAACACTGATCCCTCACCCGAAAAGTCAGATAACCCGGCCTAATGTTCACTAGCCAGTTAAAGCAGCCGATGTCCAAGTGAGTTCGATACTCTCTCGGCCTCTCCTCATCTATCAAACAATTGCCGTATCGGCCGGAGAACTGCGGAAAGCAAGTGGAAAATGTCCAACACTTGTGGACCTGCAGCTGCTGTCTGATGTCAGAAAATCTGCGCCCCTCCCACTTGCCATTCTCAAGCAACTGTAGTAGGGGAACGGAGTGGTCTGTGGCGCTCGGTACCGACATCATATCGGAACGGTGAAGGACGAACCAGGCCATCAAATAAGTGTACGGGAGCTCCGTCTTAATGGTGGGAATCTGACCCGGCAAATCACTTTCCTTCCGTGTAAAGGCACCAGAAAGCTGTCGAAGTCCTCGATGAATGTTGGCCACCATCACCGGAAGAAGTGAAAGTTCTTTCTTGTAGGCGAGCTGAACTGCTGGATAGAGCACTTCCAAGGGTAAGGCGTCGCCAGACTGATATGGAACCACGCACTTCTTCAACCAAATAGCGAGATAACCGGCGAGAAGAGTCATCGGTCGAATCGGTGCGGTTGCATGCCATAAGAATGATTTGAACTTGGTCCCTGCAGGAAAGCCACCCTCAGGACTGCTAGTGGTATAAGAATGAGCGTCAATCTTCTTCAGTAGACTGTTCACCCCTGAGGGAGTAAGTGTGGCCAACTCACAAATAGCCTCGCTAGAATTATTCTCCAGATTCCTGAACAGATAATTTGCAAACTGCTTCAGACTCACACATACCTTAGTCCTCTTCGCTAAAGGCTCAGACTGCACCAAAGCAATATGATAGTGACAAGTGAGGTCCCATAGAGTCTCATAACGGTCGGGCATACGATCCTTCAATTGATTCAATTCATGATTAGAGGGAAAGTACTCCTGGTATAGCATCTGTCCCATGGGCAAGCCAGAAATCCTATGCATCTCGTGAAGAGCCAAGCCCAACTCCCCTTTCCGGGTCAGAAAAGTGTTCGAATCTGGATTATATAGCTCGAACAAAGCACAGAAATGCCTCGCGCTGACGGGCAAGCCATACATGGTGGCACGAACGGCTGCATATAAACCACAAGCGTGCAACTCCTCGCCCCATCGGCTCAATACGTACGTCGTCATGCGAGTCCACCAAAACTTATCCAAAGAATGGACCCAACCATAAATCCTGTGACACGTCGCAGGCATCTCCCGTCCTAGAGCAGCGAGGCGATTCCTCAAGGTAGAAGCGGTGGCAAGGAACTCGTTACGTGATGGTGCATCCAGCCCCAATACCCCAGGATGCAATCCGGTGATATGACTCCTGCTCGAGCCAGGAAATGCCTGATGAGTGATGTAGCCGCAGTGGACTCTCTCATGCTCCTCCGTCAAGCGCCACGACATCTCCCGTGTCACAGCCTGACGCCTGAGCTCAGTCAATGAACGATGCCGAGGAATCTTCGGCAAATATATGAAGCCAGTGCCAGTCTTATGAAGCCACTGCTCGGCCTCAATAAACACGGCATCCGGGTCTTCGACAGAGTCGCCAAATAAGAAATCGCTCTTCCGAAGAGGCTGAATAGAACTGGCGTCCTCCACGAAAGGTGCATCGGTAATCAACTGTCGAAGAGCACGATGCCCACCCTTCTTCACCACTCGGGCAACCTCAGTCGACGTGCCCGAAACGAACTGAGGAGTAACTGGAATGGGGGAAAGATCGTCGGAAGTCGAATAGTACTCACCACGACGCCCATATACCGCATGAGAGGAGAATGATCCAGAAGGATATCTCACTGGAAATAAAACAGTTAAACACCTGTTAGTCTCAATTATAAAAGGAAATTGAACTCATCTTACAAATGGGTAAGATAGAGTCATTGCCTTATAAAGGGTGAGACGATTTGGCCACATTGTGCAGTCACAAGATAGGGTATATCGATAATATATCCCTGCCTTATAAAGCACAATGTAGCTTCAAATCGCCCCCTTTATTTTGAGATATGGTTTTAACCAAGGAGAATCAAGGCTCTTCCCGATTGCCTCACCAAGGAGAACAACGTGGGGTAAAAGGACCAATTTGCAAATTTCTAAGAAAAAAGGGGTTAATTTGTAAATTTCCAAATATTACCAAAAATAGCTCACCAGCATAAGAGGGAGGCGCGTCATCAGCCGACGTAGCAGGGGAACGACCTCTCGAGACGCGCGACATAATGAGCTGCAAAATAAATTGAGGGATCAGATCCAGAAAAAAGATCCCCTTTTTATCAATTCTACCCCCCCTGAAAGAGAAGCTCGAGGCGCCAAATCACAATTCTAACCCTCATAGGCAACCTCATGAATTCATAAATTAAATTAAACATGAAATATCCAAAAATCATGGAGGGTTTACCTAAGGAAAAGCTTGAGGATCCGACAAATATTAGATCTTGAAAAGGGCTCAAACCACGTGCTCGAGGGGCCTGAGAGAAACTCTAAATATGGAAGTTTGGAGAGATTTTTCGGTCCAAGATCAAAAGGAAGCCTAGATCCAAGACAAATATCAAGGTTTGGGGGAGAAAAGATGCTCGAGGGAAAGAAAATCAAGAAAAGAGGCAAAAGGGGGGGGGCCGGCCCTAGAGGAGAGAAAGAAAAGAAAATAAAGAAAAAAAAAGACCCCTTTTATAATGTGAACCAACCCTGAACCAGACCGGACCAAGGTGAACCAGACCAGACCAGTCCAAATGAGTTCAAAAGAGGCTGAACCAGGCTGAACCAGACCAAACCAGACCGAACCAGACCAGACCAGGATGAACCAGTCTGAACCAGTCTTGAACCAGTCCTGAACCAGTTTGAACCAGGTTGAACCAGTCTTGAACCAGGTTGAACCAGTTTGAACCAGAATTGAACCAGAATCCAAATTGAAGCTGAATTGAGCGTCGAAACAACTTCAAATCGACCGAGGGTTCAATCCCTTGTTTATTTTGGTCTCTCCC
>BQKN01022318.1:3222-16544 GCA_022839385.1 Asparagus kiusianus
CCCCCCCCCCCCCCACTTCGGTGAATCTGCCAGAATAAGTTTTTTGGTTCTTTTATGGATTCTTTCGGGATTTAGGGTTCCAACTGCTCTGATATTGATGTTAGACAATTGCTAATTGAAGATAGAGGGAATCCCTCGTTTTGATCCAAGAAAACCACCAACCAAGCCTATAAATAGGGGCTCGAGTGTTCATTTTTTAAGGATCTGGAGATCAAGAGGACGAAGTGCTGTCAAATTGGAGATTGGAGCACGAATTTCAGAGAGTTAGCAGATCTTGGCGGAGTTCTTCAACAAGGCAAGGGTTCGAGAGATCTGAGACTCCTTCACCATTCCTCCGGATTTAAGCTTAGTCTTAAATCTCGAGAAGAGCCGTGATTTTGCTTAGTCAAAATCGCCGCTATTGCAATCACTTCCTTCGTGAAGCGAAAGCATTAATTATCCAAACTTCTGCTCACCGGATCTGATCCGTAGGTGGTCCACAGATAAACCCCGGCACCGGCAACGATCCCGCACAAGCAATAGGCGATAAACTTCTATTGTGTGTAGTTTGAGAGAAAATTGTAACTTTTGATTTAAAGTCTTATAAAAAGGCTATTTTTTTGTTTGAGTTTATTGTAAGTGTTTGAAGCTGTAATGGACTCATCAATGAAATCAATTTTCCACCCAAACACGCTGGCGACCATAGTGGGAGACGACAGCCTTTCTGCAAAGGCTGATGTATCGCAACCTCGGATTCTCATCCCGGTTGAAGAAGAGGTCGAGTTTGAGTTCGACCAGCAGAAGTATGAGGAGTACTTATCCTCCCCCTCCAGATCTACCTCTCCTCGCAAGTCCAGAAAGGTTCGCTGGTCTTCGGATTTGAAGACCCAAGAAGATCTCCCCGCCACCGTTGCAATCGTGGCTCACAACGCCCTGCCAACATCCGACGAGGCTGAAATTGCAGATCTGAACCCCTTGAACAAAGGGTTGACTACTGATGATGTGCCCGTCTTATCAAAGAGAGCACGTCAGAGGCGGCGACAACGCCTCGGGCGCCAGATGACCAAGGCCTTAGAGCCAGTTGATGGAATCCGCTATGAAGCGGATCTGAGGTCCAGGAGACGACAAGCACCGCAATAGCGGGTAGCCAACTCCTCCAACTCAACCACGAATGAATGGATCCACGTCAAAAGGACGCGTTCAACCCTTGAAGAACGGATCTAGAAACGTCGCGCGTTACTCGCGCATGCGCGAGTTCTGATGCAAGAAGCGCAGAAATTGAAACAAGAAGAAGTGGTCAAGAAGCCACCAAGATCACGCCGAGTCTGGAGGCCAAAGTCCAAACCGACATAAAAAACAACCCAAACGGTGCCCCAAGGCATCGAAAAATTCAAACCACCAAATGGTGGCTCGGCCGAAGTCAAACCACCAAATGGTGGCTCGACCAAATTCAAACCACCAAATGGTGGCTCGGCCAAATTCAAACCACCAAATGGTAGCTCGGCTGAAGTCAAACCACCAAATGGTGGCTCGGCCAAATTCAAACCACCAAATGGTGGCTCGGACAAAGTCAAACCACCAAATAGTGGCTCGGCTGAAGTCAAACCACCAAATGGTAATTTGAGAAAAACTCGGACTGGTTCGGTCCGTTTCGTACCTGATTCACTCCCTACAGTCCCGTCTGAGTTTCCGGCGGCCTCTATTACTATCCCGACAAGTTCCGCACCTTCGGTGGAGATCCGCAACAGTGTGGATTTGTCCCATTTTAAGATGACCATCAAAGACCGCCTTGGCCCTTCATACGATGATCAGGCTTATTGAATGGATCTCGAGCACATTTTTAGGCTGGAGGTCGTCCTCCTAGGCAGTGGAGGAGAAAATATGATGGGAAAAGTCACGCAAATGATCGCATTGGATTGCGTGTTGAAATCCGGGAGCCTGTCGAGGGCCAACGTTCACAAAAACGTAGCCTCAGACATGCGACTCCTGAAGACGTTAACAAAGCGTTGTATTCCCAGAAGAAAAGGTACTCGTCAGATGAAGACGTTATACCTGGGAAGTCGTGCCAGCACACGATAGGTTGCTCTAGTCACCAAACTGACGAGTTGTACTATCAAGCTGGGGGTGCGAACAAATCCAGGAAAAGAAGTGCCCGAGACACGGACTCTCACTGTCCATGTGCTAAAATTATTAAGGCAATATTGTCAGAGTGTTGCTGTTCCAAGACCGTCCCGGAGAGAGTTTCAGTGTTTGAAAGAATCTCCACAAGAACATTTGAATCCAGACCAAGGTATTTCCGCAAGAAGAGAGCTACTCCTCGAGATGATGAGTTTCCAGAAGTATCTGTCAACATGACGGGTAGAGGGAAGTCAGCACGACTCTTTAGTCCTGACCAGTTTTCAAGGGTATCCCAACGGATAACTCGATTGCAATCAGGAACCAGTAGACGAAAGTATTATCAGAGGATACAAAATGGACTATCCTCAGATGATGAAACATCAGATGCTTGCTCCGATGCTTGCTCAGCAATGGCTTCCGATGATACGGCATCAAGCACAAGACAATCCTATGAGTCGTTCATGATCAATACAGAGCAGATGAATAAAATTCTTGAGGACGCTTTAACTAAGCAGAAAGAGAGTTTCAAATTCGAAATGGAAATGGCTATGCAGCAAATGAGGGAGATACATGACCAGCAAATCGTCGTACTAACAAATCAGCAGGGTGAGTCTAGCTGTCGAAATAATCCCAACCAAGCTGATAATGATCGAGAAGTTGAGGAGAATGCTAATATGAACATCCCTCCCGTCAACAACAATACTGGGGGTGGTCCCTCGGATGATAACAACACGAAGGAGGACCACGCTGCCTCTCCTCAAAATCGCCCGAAGACAGATACGAGCGAGGATAAGAAAATGAGGGATTTGGAGAGCAAAATCAATGCGTTGATGAGTGCTCAGGAAGTGAAAAGGTCTGGAATACCGTGCCCTTACCCAAGAGAGTGGGAGTCAATCCCGTATCCAGCAAAGTTCAATTTAATCAACTTTACGCTGTTTGATGGAAAGGGTTCCCCCACTCAGCATTTAATATACTTCAAGTCTCACTTGGGGATAATCTCCAGGAATGAACCTCCGATGGTACGGTCATTCGTCGGCACTCTTCGCGGAGCAGCCTTCGATTGGTATCGCCGCCTCAAGCTGGGAAGTATTAGCAGTTAGGATGACATGGAGGATATGTTTCTCACGAATTTCTTCGACGACGACGTACAGAGGTCTCAATTGGAATGTTGTTTGATGAGAAGCAAAAGGATGGAGAGTTGGTTGAAAATTTCATCAAACGATTCCGGAACAAATCCATGAATTGTAGGGATCCGATTAGCGAGGACTTCATCCTGGAGACTTGTCACAACAATCTTTCATTGGATATCCTCGAAGCCATGGGAATGGCACTGTCTAAGACGTGGAAAGACTTGAAGGTCCGAGGGGAAAGAACCGAACGTTTCCTTAAGAGAAAAAAGGCCGAAAGGGGTCAAACGGCAACATTAGCCCCGCAACAGAATTTTGTTCCGAAGGGTAAAGGGAAAGCGCAAGCGAATACGGTGGACGCGAACCAAACGTTTGAAGTGCAATCGTAACTGCAGTAGCAGCAGCAGACGGCGCCTCAGCAGTCATGGTGGCACCAACAACCTCAGAAACAGAAGGCTTCGGAACCAAAATTCCCGAAGGTTTACTCGTTCAAAGAGGATGAAGTTCCCAGTATTTTCAAATACCTCATAGAGAACAACAAGATTAAGTTGCCTCCGATCCAAGATTAGGAAGACGCTAAGAGGGTTAATGACCCAAAGTATTGCGCATTTCACAGAGCGGTTCACCACCCTACCAAGTCGTGTTATACCCTCAAAGATAAAATCCAAGCTTTAATTGATGTCGGGGTCATCACTATGAAGCAACCTAAGGAGAAGAAGGTGGGTGCGAATGCAGTGTCGATTAGCTTCGGATCCGTTCCCTTGAACTGGTTTCAGCCTGAGCCTGTGATAAACACGGCAGTGAAGACCGTGAACGATGATCCTCACAAACAATGTCAGAAAGGACTTGTGCCACACACAACCCCAAATGGTGAGATTCTTTGGGTTCACCCTGATCTGATTGGAGATGAGTAGTGGACCGGATCCTCATCCAAGAAGAAATCAAAAGGCAAAGGAAAATCTTATTACGGAGCCTCTGCTATTCCAGGAGAAGATGATGAAAGAATTCCTGCTTTCCCACTCTCTGAAGATGAACAAGAAGTCTTTGCAACCTGGAGTGGAAATGAGTATCACTTCAAGTATCCGGATGCTTCCGAGCAATTGACTAAGCAGGGGGTAACCAAAACCGTTCCCTCCAAGACATTGGCGGAAATGGGAATTGTCACAACTCCCCCAGCACCCGTAGTTATGGAAAAGACTCAACCAAAGCAAAAGGGGAAAGAACCTTTATACCAAGAGGGTCAGAACCCGAAGCAGTCTTGATTCAATCACCCGATTGGAAGGGACAAACCGGGAAGTTCGAGCGCTCCACCCTATTTTGATATTATGACGCAATTAGCTAATATACCGGCTAGAATAACCTTATATGAGCTACTACGTCTTTCAAAGGACACCAGGGAAGCGTTACAAGATGCCTTGGCCAATTCTGAAGTTTTTCTGACTCGGATCAAGCCATCTCCTGAAGAACCAGAGCCCCCGGTTCAACATTGTAACCTCGCGACGCACCATTTTCCTTGCATTTCCTTCACCAAAGAAGACATGCAGACGAAGAATTCGAAGCATGACCGGCCCCTGTATTTTACCGAGCACATTGGCTCCAGCGTTGTTAACCGGATCCAAGTCGATCCGGGTTCCACTGTCAGCATCATACCACTCCGATTGATGTATAATCTCAGAATACCGGCTAGTAAGCTAGTCTCCACAGTCACTACGATCTACGGATTCAATACCAGTGGGTCCAGACCATTGGGTAAAATCCGAGTCAAGTGCCAAATTGGAGATTTGAAGTCAGAAGTCACATGTTATGTGATCGACGCGGAGACCTCCTATAACCTACTGTTGGGTCGACCCTGGATCCACGGTAATGTTATAGTCCCATCAACTCTTCATCAGTGTCTCAAATATGTGGACGCCAATAACAAAGTCAAGACGGTGGTCGCGGATAAGCAACCGTTTAAGGGGTTGGAAAACTATTTTACCGACTCCCTTCTCTACAGTACCGAATCCGATACTGAACCATCAGCCCAAGGAACGGACAGCGGGGAGGAAGCTGATACCGAAGCTGGGTTTGATTATGATGGTGGTTTTGTACTTAATGATATTGTACCCATTGTAATCAATCTTGACGATGAAGAATCATCGGAAAGTAGTTGTAACTGGCAACTTGCCGAAGAAATATTAATAAATGATGATTTAGAGTGCTCGTTGTGTCTCGATAATGTTATGAAAGAGTTATATAATGACCCTAATTTGAATGTACCGCTTCAATCGTCCTGTATGACGAAGAAGCATGTCCAGGATTCATTCGAAACGACACTTGTCATTCCTACAAAGGCAGGTGGTGAAAAAGGAGTTATCTATGGTAAAGGAAAAGAATCTCCGATACCAGACCACTTCTTGGTGGAAGAAGACGATAATGATAAACCTGCCCCTCATCTATTTAGATATATCACAAAAGCGCGTAATCTCATGGAGAAGTACGGATATGACTTCACGCTCGGAGAAGGTCTTTGTTTTGGTCGAGGTCCGCGAGTTCCGCCTCGAATGGCTTATGTACCAAAAGGAAAACCCGATGACTATTATCGCCACAGAAGAGGTTTAGGCTATGTCTCCTCATTCGACGACGAGTGTTGCTGGCAAGTCATTGATCAAATTGCTAACAAAGGTAAAAACGGATATTCTTCCGATTCTTCAGCTTGGGATTCCGACGCTAGTCTTGGAGAAATATTCAAAAGACTAATGTCGAACATGGCTACGGTCGACCCTACCACAATAGAGGAAGATGATCAAATGCCAACTTGGAAGACCATTGGGTTCACCACTTGAATATATAGTACGGTGATAGGTTTGAACAAAGAGAACCCCCCACCGAAGATCAAGTAGTCCAGGTGAATATGGATAACGAGGATAATCCAAAGCCAATATTCATTAGCGACAGCCTCTCGCCAAATGAGAAAGAAGAGCTAATCGCTCTCATCAGAGAATACATCGATGTTTTCGCCTGGAATTATGAAGATATGCCGGGGCTCGATCCGAATGTGGCAATACACTGCCTCAATATTAAGCCGGAGGTCAAACCTGTCAAACAAAAACAAAGACGGTTTTGTCCGCAAATTATGGAGGCAATCGAGACCGAAGTTAAAAAGCTTATTGACTCGGGTTTCGTCAGAGAAGAGCAACATCCCGAATGGCTTGCCAATATTGTCCCAGTCCTTAAGAAGAATGGGAAGATCAGAATTTGTATCGACTTTAGAGACCTGAACACTGCATGTCCGAAAGACGATTTCCCTCTTCCCATCACGGACGTGATTATTGATAACACGTGCGGATTCGAAAGAATGTCTTTCATGGACGGATTCTCCGGTTATAATCAGATAAAGATGCATCCAGATGATGAAAAGCATACCGTGTTTAGAACACCCCTCGGCGTTTTCTGTTACATTGTCATGCCCTTTAGCTTGAAGAACGCAGGTGCCACCTATCAGAGAGCCATGTCAAAGATTTTTCAAGAGCATCTCCGGAAGACCGTCGAATGCTACGTGGACGATCTAGTCGTGAAAAGTCGTGACAAAAATTATCACATCAAGGATTTGAAGATGATGTTCGATCTGATACGGACTCACCAATTGAAGATGAATCCTACCAAATCTTTCCTTTGAATGTCCAGCGGCAAATTCCTCGGATCCGTCGTTACTACTAAGGGTATTCACATTGACCCAGATAAAGTGAAGGCGATTAACGAATTGCAACCTCTGAGAAACCTTGAGGAGCTTAGAGGACTGTAAGGACGGTTGGCTTATATCCATCGGTTCATTTCGAATCTTTCAAGAAAATGTCAACCATTCTCCAGGCTTACAAAGAAAGGCGTATCATTTATATGGGACGACGCTTGTCAAAAAGTGTTCGAGAGTATTAAAGAATATCTCTCAAAACCTCCTATACTCGTTGCACCGAAATCGGGCAAACCGTTCTTGATTTATGTCAAGGCGACGAGCCATTCGTTAAGTGCATTACTTGCACAAGACGACGATAACGGTCATGAACAAGCAGTGTATTATTTAAGCTGGACCCTCGTAGGCGCCGAATCTCGATATCCAATGATCGAAAGAGAGTGTCTCACCTTAGTATTCGCTATCCAAAAGATGCGACACTACTTGGTGGGACAAACTATCTACGTTATCTCCAATGTTAACCCAATTCGAGTGTTCATGACGCAGCTGACTTTCATGAATTGGCGATTGGCAAAATGGTCTTTACTTCTGTCCCAATACGACTTGCATTTTAAACAACAAAAGTCTGTTAAGGGACAAGCTATTTGTGATCTCCTGGCGGCTAACCCAACGAAGGACACTGCCGAGGTATACGACGATCTGCCAGATGAAACCCACGAAGTTAACGTAACTTCCCATCGACAGGTGTGGCGTTTGTACTTCGATAGTACCTCTCGAGCAACTAATGTAGCAAGTGCCCCTGGATGTTCTAAGATTTCTTCCGGAGTTGGAGTTGTCTTAGTTTTCCCAGGAAAACATGTGATGCCTAGAGCCTACTCGCTGATCGAGTCGTGTTCAAACAACGTAGCCGAATATAATGCGCTGCTTATTGGACTCAGCTTTACTAAAGAGCTGGGGGTCGAATACCTCGAAGCTTTCGGTGACTTTCAACTGATAGTTAAACAAGTTCAGGGAGAGTATGAGGTTAGAAATCAGGATTTGATACCGTACCATAAAGTGACTGTTGAGATGGCAGAATCGTTTGAAGGATTCTTCATCGAATACGCTCCACGCTTACAAAACGCGTACGCAGATGCGCTGGCAGCATTAGCCGTGTCCCTGGCGCAGCCTCCCAAAACGGAACAGTTCGTTACGGTGAGAACTCACAAACTTTTCGTGCCAATCTACGATGAAGATGACAAGGAAGAGGATATTAAAGAGATGCATTCAACTCAAGTTGAGTTCGAACCCCGAGATTGGCGTTTTCCTATCATAGATTACGTCATGCACGGAATCTTACCAGAAGACGTGAAGGAAAGGGACTCAATCCGACGAAGAGCACCGAGATTATTCTATAACACAGAGAGTTGAATGCTATATCGCAGGGGGTACGATGACTTACTACTACGTTGTTTATCAATTAAAGAAGCAAAAGAAGTCCTGAAAGAGACGCACGAAGGGGTTTGTGGTGCACACCAACCTGGCCCCAAACTTTATGACCGCATCAGAAGAATGAGATATTATTGGCCCACCATGATTAAAGATGCGGTCGCGTACGCCGGAAAGTGTCACGTGTGTCAAGTGCATGCGAATTATATGCACCAACCCTCGGAGCATCTGCATCCTTCGGCTACATCATGGCCTTTTGAGACTTGGGGAATGGATATTATGGGTCCTATAAACCCCCCGTCAGGCAAATGTGATCGATTCATCCTCGTAATTACCGATTACTTCTCCAAATGGGCTGAAGTGATTCCGCTTAGAGAAGTTAAGACAAGCAACGTTATCGCATTTATCAAGCACCACATTATCTACCGGTATAGTATCCCAAGACGAATCATACATGATAACAGTCCTCAGTTTGTCAGTAATGCATTCATCAGATTTTGCGAGAAGTTTAAAATTCAAGACATCTCGTCAACAGCTTATAATCCCACAACAAACGGATTAGCTGAAGCCTTTAACAAGACTATCATCAAGCTTTTATCAAAACTCGTGAAGACTAACAAACGAGATTGGGATGATAAGCTCGGTAAAGCACTATGGGCTTACCGCACCACAGTTCGCACGCCTACTGGCGCAACCCCGTACTCTTTGGTGTGCGGGTGTGAAGCCGTCCTTCCGTTAGAAATTCAAATTCCACCCCTTCGAATCGCTCTCGCAACCCAGATGACGAACGAAGAACAACATCAGAAATGTCTCGAAGAACTCGAGATGCTTGATGAAAAGCGCTTAGAAGCTCAACAGCACATTGAGTTCTACCAAGCCAGAATTTCCTGAGCTTTTGACAAAAAGGTTCGGCAACGGAGTTTTAAAGAAGGAGATTTAGTCTTAGCTGAACAGCGGCCTATGATCCTTAACTCTAAGAAGAAAGGCAAATTTGAACCCAAATGGGAAAGGCCATTCGTAGTAGAGATAGTCTATTCGAGTGGCGCATATCGCCTCATTACCAAGGAAGGCGATCGACTTATGATGCCGATAAACGGCAAGTTCCTAAAAAAATACTACCCTTAGTATATTCAGGATAATCAATGTATCGGGAAGTTCCTAGAAGAATATTGCATGTGGTATTCTTAGGGATAACCCAGTTGCTATGAAAGTAATGAATAAAAATCCACACTTGGACTATGAATGTATTCAAAGTTAAAACGTGTTTTAATTGATAAATGAGATTCGATCATCTTGACAGATCAACCTTTCTTCATTGAATCCTCCACTAATCAAGTCAATTAACAGTGGACCCACCAAAATTTCTATTCGCCAATTCACGACAATTCTCAAAGCTTGACGTGTTAAGTCCTGATCAGTTAACATCAAAATCCTCCATCGAGTGGCTAGTACAAACCAGTATTTCTACTGCTACTTGTATTCCACTCCCTTTGCTTTCAGGTCAAACCTATAAAAGTTAGGGCCAAAGCCAGATTCCCCTCTCGATTGCTTCCATGAATGAGAGGTCTACTTTCAAATTGAGCAATCAAACCTATAAAAGTTAGGATTGTCTCCAACTTCACTTAGTCAAACCTGCAGATAGTTAGGACTAAGATTGAGTTATCCCTTTCGATAAACGAAAGACTTCCATCTTTTCCTTTTTCAGCCAAACCTATAAAAGTTAGGGTCGAAATCGGAATTTTCCTTCAATAAATGAGGAACTCTTTTCTTGGATCAAGCAACCAATCCTATAAAAGTTAGGGTTGCTTGAATTTTTTCGATTCTCAGAGTGGAGATCCCACTCCTAGTTTCATCTTTCCGGATTCTGGGGGTGGAGATCCCACTTCGAGTTTCTTTTCCAACTGAAGATAGAATATAAAATTCTTCATCTTCGGTGCCAGGAGATAGAATATAAAATTCCCCCTCTTCCATTTTAGGTTCGTCTTTACCCTGAGAAAAGACACAATTCTCAACTTCAAATCCGTACATTTCATGCATGGGGAACTTTATCTCGACTCCTAAATAGAGATAAGCCTACGCCTAACACGCGTGGCCGGTTTAGTCTTTCACCGATTGAAAAAGACACCAGAGTATAATTCTGGGGACTTTTATCCCGAATCCTAAGTAGGGATGAGTCAACGCCTAATACGCGTTGCCGGGTGCCATATTCTCGTAAAAAATGGTGAAGTCTATGTATTCAAGATCATAGCACAAAGTCTAAGTGAATCAATTCTCTTAGCACAACGTTACATGTGAAACGGGTTTTAATAATTCACATGCTAACCCGACTCAAACGACAGTCGGTAAAGGCTTGTCAAGCCCGTTGAAGGATGGGGGTTTGCCAAAAACCCTAAGTCTACGTCTAACACACATTACCGGTTTAGTCTTTTACCGATTGAAGAAGATACCAGAGTTTAAGTCTGGGGAATTTTCTCCCGAAGCCTAAGAAAGGATAAGCCAGCGCCTAACACGCGTTACCGTTTAGTCTACTCCTATGAGGAAGACGAAATCTATGTATTCGATATCGTAGCACTAAAAGAGTTAACTCTTTTAGCACAACGTTACATGCGGAATGGATAAAAAAATCCGCATGCTAGCCCGATTCAAACGGTAATCGGTAAAGGCTCATCAAACCCGTTGATGGCTGGGGGTTTGCCAAAAATCCTATGAGTATTATGATTGATTATTCTAGACGGAGTAAGATATCATAATAAAATAAATATAATGAACAAAAAAAAGAAATGTCTTCTATTAATAAAAATGGAGTTTGCAGGTACAAAAGTCACAATCAATCTACATGAAGCTTATGGCTAAGAACTTGCTGCTCCAACTTGGATAATTCCACAGTATAAGCTTGTTCAAGCTCACTCTGTATCGTGGTCTTCATAGAGCCTTCATCAGCAGCCAATACCTTCGCGGCTTCTGCTTTCATCATAGCCAACTTCTCTTTAGTAAGTGCCAGTTGCCCGGACAGGTCCTCTCGAGCGCGCTCCACATGTACTCTCGTCATCTTCAAAGCAGCTTGAGCATCTTTCACTGCTTTTAACTCTAGCTCGAGTCGCGTTATGGTGGCATCACCTGACGCAAGAGAGGAATCAATATTGCAAAGAGTCACCGACTTGCCAGCACAAACCGTTTCCATTTGGTGAACAAGACACTCTGCTTCCTGAATTTTAGAATTGGCAGATACTTGAGCTTCACGCCATGCTTGTAACTTGGCTTCCATCTAAGCAGCCACATATGAAGAAACCCCCGTCATCCTTATGTAACCATTGCTCAACTTTGAGGGGCACCGTGATCGGGTCCTCAACAGAATCGCCAAATAGATAATCTAGCTTCTCTAGGGGATGAGTGGAGTTAATGTCTTCAACCAGAGGTATGTCGATAATCAATTGCCATAAGGTATGACGATCCCCTTTGCGTATTAGCTGGGGAAGGTCTTCAGATGCGTCCGGAGAAAATTAGGGAATAGCCGGAATGAGCATAGGGTCGTTGACAGAAGCATAAGCCTCGCCGGAGCGGCCTTCCACCGCACTGGTGTTAATCGCCCTTGAAGGGAAGTCGACTGAAACAAATAATGCTCATTCACAAAATGTAATTATGAAGTTTTATGGTCATTTAAGCAGGCTTTGAACTCATCTCACGGAGCGGCGAGATAGAGTCACGATCCTATAGTTGGTGAGATGATTTTAATGGTATCACGCGCGCGCGAGACAAAGTACGCTATCGCACAACAACGCGACAACATACCTCGCCCCGTGCGATGCAATACAATATGAAATCGCCCCAAATTAATTTAGGCGTGTTTTTACCAAGCAAAACATGGCTATGAAGCGGCCACACCCACGAAGGAGAGTGGCGGCTCTTCCCAATTGCCTCACTAAGGAGAACAAAATGGGGATATCATATATAATACATCCATGTGGGTTACCAAGCAAAAAAAAGAAGAAGAAGAAGAAAAGGGCTTTTTTTTAATTTAGGCGTGTTTTGACCAAGCGAAATACGGCTATGAAGCGGCCACGCCCATGAAGGAGAGTGACGGCTTTATACCGTGGAAATCGCAAAAATTAATTAAGGCATGTTTTGACCAAGCAAAACACGGCTATGAAGCGGCCACACCCACGAAGGAGAGTGACGGCTCTATACCGTGGAAATCGCCAAAATTAATTAAGGCATGTTTTGACCAAGCAAAACACGTCTATGAAGCGGCCACGGCCACGAAGGAGAGTGATGGCTTTATACCGTGGAAATCGCCAAAATTAATCAAAGCATGTTTTAACCAAGCGAAATACGGCTATGAAGCGGCCACGCCCACGAAGGAGAGTGACGGCTCTATATCGGTGAAATCGTCCTAAATTAATTTAAGCATGTTTTGACCAAGTGAAACACGGTTATGAAGCGGCCACACCCACGAAGGGGAGTGACGGCTCTATACCGGTGAAATCGCCTCAAATTAATGTAGGTGTGTGTAAGACCCCGTTGATTTTGATGATTCATATATGAAAATATTAGTGAAACATAATATTTAATATATAACAAATATCATTATGGTTAGGTTGTGCATGACAACTAGTATTTTGAGCTTATGAGGATGAGGATATGCCTCAGGTATGAGGATGACTTGCAAGTTTGCAAATCGTGTGCAAAGAAATCGAAGTATGCAGATTTTTGTCCATGAGTCGACTCATAATATGTCATGAGTCGACTGACCAGGTTGAGTCGACTCACGCCTGTCATAAGTCGACTCATGATATCGAGTCCTGTTCCCATTTTCTTTCTGCTGAGTCGACTCATAATTTATGAGTCGACCCATGAGTCATGAGTCGACTCATGACATATCATGAGTCGACTTATCGACGATTTTCTGGGTGTTTTCGGGTTGGGTTTGCTGGGTTTCGGGTCGGGTTTCTATTAGCTTATATATACTTCCCCCACCCGAAAACACTCATTCTTCATCAGTA
>BQKN01022320.1:3057-26113 GCA_022839385.1 Asparagus kiusianus
AAGTAAGAAATACAACAAGATATATGAGCTAGGATAAGCAATATGAATAATGAGATATATCCTAGCAATGAGATATACTATGAGATATATGCAAGGATATACAAATTAACACACGGGTAAAATAAACATAAACAAGATAGTGGGCAAAGTAAATAATAAGACAATGGCGATATGAGCAATGAGCACAAATAAGAATAAATGCCAAAGCACACTCAAACACAATCAAATGATCACAGAGTTCGGACCTTCCGTCCTACGTCTCCGCTCCCCACTCCCGGGGAGAAATCCACTATCACAATCCGGTTTGGAAGCTGGAACTTCTACACACTCGGTTTTCTAGCTAACCGAAAACTCTACAACTCACACTCTTGCAAACCCACTCTACACCCTCACAAGTGTTGGACCTAGCCGTGTCTCCCTCAAGTGCTTGGTTACAACCTCTCCCTAGGTTCGTCAACCGACGCAACTCCTCTTGGGACGATCCCCGACTCTCACTACACACTCCTCTCGGTGTACAAGTGTATTACAAAGTGTATCCTTACAATTAGGCTCAATACAATAAATGATTGTTCTCTAATATGAATGAGAACACAATGAAAGCTCACACTCAATTGTTACAACTCTCACCAACTGTTGGTTGGAAAAATTGCAAGGAAGAGAATAAAAGAAACTTAAATTGAATTCCTTTGATTCCGATTACAACTTGATTACAAAAGAGAAGAAAACAAATTGGGTTTTTTCCTTTGTTTAAAACTGGGTTCTTCATGGTGGCGATGGAGTGCCTCCCTCGAATGCTCGCGTCGAGTTTGCTCTCCGTTGACGATCCGACGTTTTGATTCACTAGAATGATGTCTTCTCCTCACGATTTGACGTTGTGGAGAACTTGCGTGGCATGTTTTAGAACTCTGGACGAGTTGATAACTCTGAACGAGTTTTGAAGAACTCTGTAAAAGAGTTGTTTTGAACCGAAGATCGGTTGTAAGCCAAAGATGAAGAAGCTCCTCGTTGCAGATCTCCCAGGCTCCAGAAATGCTCCAAGGATTCCCCTTTGCTGCTAAGTCTTCGTTTCCAAAAGCCAGCCAAAAAGAAAAGGCCCTGAACTCAGTTGAGTTTACCCCTATTTATAGGGAATTAAGGGGTGTAACCGCCCCCTTAATCCGCTCCCAAGTGGGGCGAAAATCCCTCAGATCGTGAAGGGAAAACGGTTCCTGCAACCGTTCAGCTCTTGCTTGAACGAGTCAAACGCCCACGTTGGCGTTCAGGATCCTAAACTCGCGTCTTAGAAATGAGACACGAGGTTGGGTGTTGGCTGAACATCCAGAACGCGAGGGTCGCTCGCGTTTGCCTTGCTGCAGCTTGGAAACGCTGAGGTCGGGTGTTGGTTGAACCTCAAGAACGCGAAGGTCGTTCGCGTTTGTCTTGTCGTAGCTTGGAAACGCTGAGGTCGGGTGCACTTCCAGAATTGTAACGCGGGGATGACTTCCGCGTTTTAGAAGAAGTTGGTTGGCTTGTAACGTCTTCTGTAGAGCGTTGTAAAGACCATTGTTGAGTGATCTTCACCTTGGCTGCTCGAAAATATGAGAGTTGTCAGATTGTAACTCCCGATGTTGATTGTGAAGGCTGTTGATAAGAGCTTTCATCAGTTGTCGTGAAGGTCGTCAGATTATAACCTTCAGCGATCTACGTGAAAGTCTTCAAATTATAGCCTTCTGGAAGTCGTCAGATTGTAACTTCCATCATCGGTGTTTGATGGAGGATAAGCTATCTATTATGATTTTTAGACAGCCTACAGAACCCCCTCCAAAGTTTTCGAAAGTTCGCGGTTGACTGGGACGAATTTTCGGAATACTTTGGATCTCAACTCTGATCTTGGAGCTGTTGATTCCTTGTCGTAAGGGAGTCATTTTCTGTACTCGCTTCGAATGTATCTTGGTTGAAGGGATTTGCCACGTAGGACCTGTGTGAAGGTATGTTCCCTAATCCTGCTTCTGGAATGCGAGGGTGAGCCCTGCATTTTAAACTTGAGACGCGGGTCTCACCCTTACATGTTGAATTTGGAACGCTGGTGTGACCTCGGCGTTCAGTTTTTGCATCGCGGGTCTGACATCGGCGTTTTGACTTGAAACGCGGGTTTGACCTTGGCGTTTTTAAATTTAGAACCCGGGTGTGACCTCGGCGTCTTGACTTGAGTCGCGTAGGTGACTTTCATGCACTTTTGACTAAGTCTTTCAGGCTTGTCTTTCGCTTATCTGTTGCAAGTCTCAGCTCACATCCATTAAGCTAATGGGCCTACGAATATGCATAGGATTTTTGGCAAACCCTCAGCCATCAACGGATTTGATAAGTCTTTACCGACTACCGTTTGAGTCGGGCTAGCATGTAGATTGTCTAAGTCCGTTCCACATATAACGTTACGCTAAGAGAATGAACTCTCTTAGACTTGATGCTATGATTTTGAATACATAGACTTTGTTATTTTTACGGAAAAAGACTAACCGGCGACGCGTGTTAGGCGTAGACTTATCCCTACTTAGGATTTGGGATAAAGTTCCCCATGCGTGTAAGGCACGGATTTTGGTGTCTTTTTCACGGCAAAAGACTAACCGGCAACACGTGTTAGGCGTAGACTTATCCCTTCTTAGGATTCGGGATAAAGTTCCCCATGCGTGTAAGGCACGGATTTTGGTGTCTTTTTCGCGGCAAAAGACTAACCGGCAACGCGTGTTAGGCGTAGACTTATCCCTTCTTAGGATTCGGGATAAAATTCCCCATACATGCAAGGTATGGATTTAGAGATTATTAATTTAATGATAATCACTGGCTACAATATTGACTACGTAGACTTTGTCACTGTTTCTTCCTGTGTTATTCGAAACACTGAAAGAAAATTAGAAGTGCCAGAGGTGTAGTATTAACTTGACGTGAATTTTCACTTAGAGTGAAATTCCGAAATTTTCTTTATTATCACTGGGATAATTCCAGAAAATATTTAATCCATTGGGGATTTTATAATGAAAACTTGCTATTCTTGTTGAAAAAGGATTAACAAGTTCGTTGGGGGGGTTGACTGTTAGAGGTGTGATGTTAACCTAACAGTATTTTATGGACCTATCGCTCTATTAAAGAGATTCGATAAGTTGATTTGGTCAGAAATTTGTTGCGATCAGAGCAACTTTATGGACTTATCATCCTATTGACGAGGATTGATAAGTGGATTTGTCAGAGGTGTGATGTTAACTTGACAGGAATTTGTTGCGATCGGAGCAACTTTGAGGACTTATCATCCTATTGAAGAGGATTGATAAGTTAATTGTCAGAGGTTTAGTGTTAACGTGACAGGATTTGTGTTGCGATTGGAGCAACTTTGAGGACTTATCATCCTATTGAAGAGGATTGATAAGTTGATTTGTCAGAGGTGTGATGTTAACTTGACAAGAGAATGTTGCGATCGGAGCAACTTTGTGGACTTATCATCCTATTGACGAGGATTGATAAGTAGATTTGTCAGAGGTATGATGTTAACGTGACAAGAGATTGTGTACTTGTGACTTGCACAAGGTTTTGGGAATTAGCGTCTCGCTGGGGAGACTTGCTAGGTGAGTTTATCATCGGAAGCGATGAGTTTTGATATTTGTGATTTGAATAAGATTTTGAAGACGTAGTGTCTTGCTGGGGAAGATTGCGATTCGAGCAATTTTGAGGACCTATCATCCTATTGACAAGGATTGATAAGCTAATTGTCAGAGGCGTATTATTAACGTGAAAATTGGGAGTGATGCAAGCTGCATTTATACTCTGTGGGGGTGATGATCGTCAGAAGTGTAATGTTAACTTGACGATGTGAAAGATTCGTTACTCTTAATCCAGCGGATTCCAAGTAACCAACCCCCAGTCTTAATTAAGACTTAGCAGGGGAAGAAAAAGAGGTAAACAAGGCACATCGCCTAGTGAGGCACTATCCATGAAATCGGAATAGAGGCACATCACCAGGTAGGCCATTATCTGATGAGTTTGACTATCAGAGGTAACGATTAACGTGATAGTTTTGTGGACCTGTCATCCTACTTGAAGATGATTGGCAAGAGAATTAGGAAGGAATGGACTATCAGAGGTAATCATTAACGTGATAGTTTTGATAGACCCACCATCCTTCTTGAAGAGGATTGGTGGGGGAATCTGGAGAAAACAGACTATCAGAGGTAAATATTAACGTGATAGTTTTAGTGGACCTGCCATCCTATTAAAGCGGATTGACAAGTTAATGGACTATCAGAGGTAAATGTTAACATGATAGTTTTGTGGACCTGCCATCCTATTGAAGCGGATTGACAAGTTGATGGACATAACAGTTCTGGTAGATTTTATGGTTGACAGAGGTATTCTATTAAACATAACAACTCAGAAAATTTATTATTCATAATCCAATGAACTACAAATAAACCAACCCCCAGTCTTGAACAAGTGTAGGGGGGAAAAGGATTAGACATGGCACATTGCCTAATGGGCCACTATCTAACGAGTTTGACTATCAGAGGTAGTTGTTAACGTGATAGTTATTGGACCTGACATCCTACTGAAGAGGATTAGCTTCAGTGGCCGTAGTATCTTCCGATTCTGACTGGGAAGAGTGAGCTTGGTTCGATTGCTCAGGAGAAGATTGGGCTTGGTCCGATTGCTCAGGTTGATCCTGCCTACTTTGTTCTTCAGCTTTGATCCTGGCAATAATCTTTTGAGCCTGTTCGCCTTGAGAGATCAGTTGTCTCCAGGAACGGCATTCTGCAACCCCTATTCGGGCTAGGATGTTGGTCTGCAGGTTATGTCGACAGGTCTCTACTAAGGTAGACTGTGTCATACCTGACGAACACCGGAGAGCCATGGTTCGGAACCTCTTGACGAAGGCTTTGACGGACTCCCTCTTCTTCTGCTTAGTGGCGAGAAGGGTATGGATAGAGACTTCTGTATCCTCTTCAAAGAATCTTGTAGGAAGAGTCTCTCTAGATCTGCCCACTTTTGGATACACCCCGCAGGCAGTTTCCTGAACCATTCAAAGGCAACTCCCTTGAGGGTGCCAATGAATAATCGAGCCAGTATGGCGTCGTTTGATATCACATTCCCCGTCTGTGACTTGAAATGATAGATATGTTGGTTTGGTGATCCCGTGCCGTCAAAAGTTTGTAGCGTCGGGACCTCGAATTTTAGAGGATAAGGGGCCGCATCCCATTCGGTAGGATAGGGTCTGACAACTCCCTTGTATTGGAGCTCACTTCTGTTAGCAATGACATTTAGGCGGGTTTCCAATTCCTCGATTTTGACGGACTGGAGATTCTGCTCGTTCTCCGTCTCTCTTCCTTCATCAGAGGAAGATTCCAAGTTGTGGGCTTCTTGGTCAGAAGCCGTGTCATCAACCACTTTTCCCTTCCCTTTGCCTGTGTGAGGTCGGGACGAAGACGTTCTTTCCCTTCGGGAAGATTCTTGCCTGAGTGGCGAATCTGTCTTCTGAGATTTGGCCTTGTCTGCGACGAGTTGAGTCAACAGGGCCAGGAGTTCATTGATGGCCTCTTGCTGAGATTTGAGCATGGCCTCCTACTCATCAAGTCTCTTTGCGAGATCTTCATGGTTTCCCGTCATATAAGCGGAGCTCTCATGTTCAACAAAAGAGCTTGATGATTGGGACTCTGCAATGGCTGAGTGTTCATCATCGGAATTGGTTCCTCTGGCTAACCTCCGATAGTTGACAGAGGGAATGGCCCCTGTTCGCGTCCGAGTGCGTTGGTAGACTCCTTCAAACTCGTTAGCGATTTCTCTGACGGTCGGTGAACGACTTGTCTCAGAGTCATCGGAACTAGAGCGTGAGGTTTTCCCTCTGCTGATCACATTGATAGTGACCCCGGGATATTCGGTCTCTGGAGACTTCTTGCTGCGAGAACGTCGTCGTTGGTCGAGCAGAGCAACGTTCATAAATTGGTCGAACACCAATTGTTTGGCCGCATATAGGCAGCATTGACATCCCGAGAGGACCGTAGGAATCAGTCGTTCACATTGGAATGAACGAATGACTTGTTGCATCGGTCTTGCTCTCGATGTGAACTCTCTCAAGTCTGTTGTAAAGACTCGAGAATTTCTCACTGATTGTGAGGTTTGAATTGGAACCCCCAGTCCATGATTGGACAGGACTGGCTCTTGATGAACATGGACCTGGTTGAGATACCTTGAATCCATGAACTTTTTATATCCGCCCCTCAACCTAGTCGCGTTTGGCACTTGAAACGCGAGGGTCGCGTTTGGCACTTGAAACGTGAGGGTCGCGTTTGGCACTTGAAACGCGAGGGTCGCGTTTGGCACTTGAAACGCGAAGGTCGCGTTTTGGTTTGGCAACATGAAGGTCGTGTTCTTTATTGTCAACGCGAGGGTCGTGTTTTGACTGGGAAACGCGAAGTTGAAGTTCGCGTTCAACAAAGGCTCGAGGTCCGTGTTTCGGCTGTAAAACACGCCATTGAGGGCCACGTTCAGTCTGGTTCTCGCGAAGCTCATGTTTGGGCTCAGGGTCGCGTTTAGGCTCACGAACGCGAAACTCGCGTTGGTTGGAGGATCGACTTTCAGAGAGGGGACTGTATGAACAGTGCAACCCCCAGGGGAGACATCCCTTTGATGAGTCGGTCACAATTGGAGCTTTAGTCTCCTTGGAAACTTTGTGGATCTTACGCATAGCCTTGGGGCTAAGGGATCCAGAGGAGATAGCCTCCTCAAACTTGGCTTGATCAAACTCTACCACGAGAGTTTCGACGGTCGTTCCAGTGAGATGAATGTCGGATTGCGCCACCACTTCTTCGTCAGAGAAGCTTGTCCCCAGCAGAGTCGCCATCTTTTGTTGGTTGAAAAAATTGCAAGGAAGAGAATAAAAGAAACTTGAATTGAATTCCTTTGATTCCGATTACAACTTGATTACAAAAGAGAAGAAAACAAATTGGGTTTTCTCCTTTGTTTAAAACTGGGTTCTTCACGGTGGCGATGGAGTGACTCCCTCGAATGCTCGCGTCGAGTTTGCTCTCCGTTGATGATCCGACGTTTTGATTCACTAGAACGATATCTTCTCCTCACGATTTGACGTTGTGGAGAACTTGCGTGGCAGGTTTTAGAACTCTGGACGAGTTGATAACTCTGAACGAGTTTTGAAGAACTCTGTAAAAGAGTTGTTTTGAACCGAAGATCGGTTGTAAGCCAAAGATGAAGAAGCTCCTCGTTGCAGATCTCCCAGGCTCCAGAAATGCTCCAAGGATTCCCCTTTGCTGCTAAGTCTTCGTTTCCAAAAGCCAGCCAAAAAGAAAAGGCCCTGAACTCAGTTGAGTTTACCCCTATTTATAGGGAATTAAGGGGTGTAACCGCCCCCTTAATCCGCTCCCAAGTGGGGCGAAAATCCCTCAGATCGTGAAGGGAAAACGGTTCCTGCAACCGTTCAGCTCTTGCTTGAACGAGTCAAACGCCCACGTTGGCGTTCAGGATCCTAAACTCGCGTCTTAGAAATGAGACGCGAGGTTGGGTGTTGGCTGAACATCCAGAACACGAGGGTCGCTCGCGTTTGCCTTGCTGCAGCTTGGAAACGCTGAGGTCGGGTGTTGGTTGAACCTCAAGAACGCGAAGGTCGTTCGCGTTTGTCTTGTCGTAGCTTGGAAACGCTGAGGTCGGGTGCACTTCCAGAATTGTAACGCGGGGATGACTTCCGCGTTTTAGAAGAAGTTGGTTGGCTTGTAACCTTTACTGTAGAGCGTTGTAAAGACCATTGTTGAGTGATCTTCACCTTGGCTGCTCGAAAATATGAGAGTTGTCAGATTGTAACTCCCGATGTTGATTGTGAAGGCTGTTGATAAGAGCTTTCATCAGTTGTCGTGAAGGTCGTTAGATTGTAACCTTCAGCGATCTACGTGAAAGTCTTCAAATTATAGCCTTCTGAAAGTCGTCAGATTGTAACTTCCATCATCGGTGTTTGATGGAGGATAAGTTATCTATTGTGATTTTTAGACAGCCTACACCAACCTAAATATACTATGTATGAAAATACAACAAGCTCATGTGGGTGTGTATAAACAATGAGTGAAATAAAATCAACTAAACTCAATTAAAATCTAGCATATAGAAATTATGAACAAAAACAATAAGTAGCTAGAAAATAGAGTTTAGGAATTCTTCTCTGAAAATCAAGTTGGAGAGGAGGATTAAAATGAAGTTCAAACACTGTAGATGATCTTCTCCACTTGTAAATCACTCTTCACAAACCAAACAGACTTTGAATCCAACTAAAACCCTTTTCAAAACTCTTTTAAACTTCTTTAAAATATCTCATTAGTTACTGAGATAGAAGGGGGTTTGGGGGTTTATATAGGAAGAGAAAACAACAGCAAAAGCCCAAAACAAAATAACAAAAATCCCAAAAAAAATCAGGAATACGATTCTGTACAAAAAGAGCCGTTGGGCATACGACGATCGACCGCGGTGGTCGACCGCGAGCAACAAAAACAACAGGAAAAAGCTCCAGAGACTTCGGCGGTCGACTGTGGCGGTCGATCGTGGGAAATCTCGAGCTCACGGTCGACCGCGGCAGTTGACCGTGAAAGTCTCTGCTGCCCACTGATGAAAGAACTTAGGCGCGGTCGACCGTGAACTGATATATGAAAATTGAAGGTTTTGAAAATAGTTTACTGATTTTAAAACACTGTTTAAAAATATCATATAAATTCCAAAAATTATGAAACTTTGGGAAATGATTGTAGACGTGATAATACATATGCTACAAAAACTAGTTTTCTAAAAGGACTTCCCAAATGAGAAATATCATCATTTTGCAAAATAGTTTAAAACATAAAAATGTAAACATATGAATTTTGACATTTAGGCTAAACCATGTTTTAAAACTTTACAAAATGATTTTATAGACTTGAAGAAAGATGTAAGCTATTGTTATGAAGTCTATAAATAATGAATATAGTATTTTATCAAAATACACATATAATACACTAAAACATGATTTCATTGAACTAAATAAAATTGATATTGATGAAATTATATATATGCATATAAGTATGAAACAAAAATATGTTTTCTAATTATATTAAATTGTTTCATATTAAAACTTGAAAACTATCAAACCAAAACATATATGTATATATATAACTATATATATACAAACCAAAACGTGTATGTGTGTATATGATTGAGCTTAAAGTACTAACACACATAATATAAACTCCTAAACTAAATGTTACCCAAGCTTGATCTTGATCTTCATTGTAGCTCAACTTGGTAAACTTGGATGAAGCTTGTAATTGGATCTTTAACTGATAGCAAGACTTCACTCCACTATTCCGCCAACCTCCATTGGATATGATCGTGAATGTGCAATTCCATCCATCCTCTACCATATTGTTTGCCTAGAATAAATATAAAACACAAACACTAGATAAACAATAGTAGATGTAAATTGTTTGTAAATCATTATCAAAATAAGAAGGCCAACAGATCTCAATCCGGGGGGAACTTTGACAACCTCATCTAGTAGGCAGAGGGCTATATGGACGTAGAGGAATCTCTTCTAGAGAAAGAGTTGACTGAGGAAATGTTGAAGGCGATGTTAAGGCCCGATTCAAGGAGCCAGCAAGACAACATGAGGGAAAAGGGGGAGGAGTCCCATCGGAATAATTTTGACGTAGACCCCCCTTGAACACATCAGTCACACAAGTTCTATTATATGTACAAAATGAAGGGTACCTTAATAAACCCCTGAGAGTTTTCTAGAGGAGGGGGTTGAATAGGGTAATTGATAATCTAATACGATTTCAATGTGAAAATAAAACTTATTAATAACATCCTAGCAATATGATATACACAAGTGATATATGCAAGGATATATATAAACAATAGCCGATATAAACTATAAGACAAAAGACGGTATGAAAATATACACAAGAAAAGTGCGACAATGACAAACACATGACAAGCAATATGATCTTGGAGTTCGGTCAACCTCGACCTACGTATTTGCTCTTCACCCTCGAAGAGATTCTCCACTATATCACAAAATACTATACAATTCGATTTTCAACGCTCACCGATAAAGTTTACAAAAATTACACGTTAATAATCACACAATACACTCCTCAAAGTGTTGGCCTACATGTGTCACCTTCCTCAAGTGTTTAGATTTACTACCTCTCCCTAGGCTTTACAACCAATGAAACTCCTCTTAGAATTGACCACGGTCTCTCCCAACCATTCATCTAAGTGTTCTTGTGTATTACAACGTGATCTCACAATTACAAGGTCAAATAAGTGTTTTGTTCTCCAACAAAGATAAGAACGAAATTGTAAGCTCACTCAATGAATCACACCCCACAACCCAAGTATACTACATGTGATAATACTTAAGCTCAAATGGTTGTGTGTGTAAACAATGAACAATAATAAAAATTAAACTTAAATTAATCTAGCAAATATATTTAAGAATCAAAATAAAAATAAGCTAGATTAAAGAGTTAGAAAAACTTCTCTAAAAAGGCACAAAGAGATGTAGATGAGAATTGAGGTTGAACTCCTCAAAACCGAAATTGAAAGCTTCTTCTATTTGTGAAAACTTCTTCACATAAACAAAACAAACTTTTTCTCTCTTAAAACCCATAAACAAACAACCCAAAAACTTGTGTAAAAAAAACCTTTAGAAAAGAAATAAGGATTGAGGACCTTTTATAGCCTAAAAACAGCCTTAATAAAACTAGCCGTTATTGATTTCGGTGCTGATCAGTTGACTGATCAAGAAGATCGATCGACTGATAAGTTACTGTTGGCTGCTGCTCAGGACCCATCGGTCGACTGATTCAATGAATTAGTCGACTGATGACATGGTTCGGTTGGCTGATGGAAATCGGTCGACTGAGCAGAAATATTTTAGCAATTGCAGAGCAGTTTATCAGTCGACTGATGCATAGTGTCGATCGACTGAAAAACATGCACAACCTAGTTTTGAACAGTAAATCTGATTTACAATGGTGTTTTAAAAATAATAAATAAAATTTAAAAATTATGAAACTTGGGGAAATGATTATTCTGATGAAAATAAATATGTTAGAAAAAGAATTTCTTAAATATCATTTCCAATTGTGAAAACTTATCATTTTGCCAAAAACGGTCAAAAATACGATTTTAGAAGTGTGTGTATTTGATCCCTAAATGCTTCAAAAGTAATCTACTTTATTTATTGCCTACATTATGATTTAGAGAGAAAATAACAATACAAATACCGCTCACAAATGTATACAAATCTTGAGACTCACTATTTGCTAATTTGTTGATGAAGCTCTTCTTATATATATTATACTTGAAAGCTCTTCTTCATCAACATTCCCGCACCTCTATGAATATGATCATTGAAGCTTAGATCCATTTATTCTCCTATAAGGATCTTTGTGTAGAATACCTAACAAGCAAACACAAACACTCGACAAATGTTGTTAGGAATTGTTTGTTAATTATCAAAAATAGATTAGACAGTAGGCTCATAAACATGAGACCTAAACGTTGATTAGAGATCATAATTGACAGGACAAGAACATGCAGTATAATTATCATAAGGATGTTGCACACATAATTGACGAATGCAAGGCCCTGAAAAGGGACATTGAAGACCTCATTCAGAGGGGCTACCTAAGCTGATATGAAGGCAAAAAGAGACATGCAGCTCAGAGGGGGAAAAACTTATGAGAGGAAAAACGATCATCCTAATCAGCGTGAGATCGACGAAATTCAGGACCAATTGCTCTCCCCTTCACGCTAATCCTTAGAGAACTGTAATGATCTTGATGATGACATTTATGTCATCTCGAGGGAGAAGTACCCACCACTAAAGGTAGAAAAAGGTCGATCCTTAGCTGGCTAGTGCCATCTGCTATCCAACTAGCAGAATTTGATGATGATCAAA
Organism: Asparagus kiusianus; assembly: GCA_022839385.1. Lineage (NCBI taxonomy): Eukaryota > Viridiplantae > Streptophyta > Magnoliopsida > Asparagales > Asparagaceae > Asparagus > Asparagus kiusianus. The sequence goes on from BQKN01022320.1 coordinate 15,020, forward strand.
TAGTGAATCTTGACCCCCCACCAAACACTATCGTTATATTAGCTGATATAGTAGGGAAATTTACCACAAGGTTATGGTGAACATGACAATGCGACGAACATCCTCTTCTTGGACACCTTTGATCGTCTTGGATTTGACATTAGAGAATTAGCTTCAAGAAATCGGACACTTAGATAACTTACTAGGCATTTCATAAGAGTGGAAGGAATGATTAGCCTATCCATCACAGTAGGGGATGACTTCCCTAGAGCAACCATAATGAAGATGCTCACGATTGTAAGTGAGAGATCTCCTTATCGAGCTATCATGGGGCGATCATCACTAAATAACCTCAATTCTTCTGTATCCCCTATATGTAGGATAGTCAACTTTTTGACAATGCAAGCAATGTGCCTAGTGTAGTGTGCCAAAGTTAGACACTCACGATCCACATTCTCAACGCCTGGAGAGAACTGTACAACTCAGACTACTACTACCCTAATCAAGCGATAAGACTGCATAAAAGCGGTAAGGGCAAAAGAAAGAAATCTAGTCTCTTAAAATCCAAGCTTAAGGGAAAAAGAGCAAGTGATGCTGAACTCCTCTCAGGGGGTGTAAGGGGCCTAGTAAGCCTCAAGTTCTCACATAAAGAGTCTGCCATCGTCTAATTGTTTTTAACTTTCTTGCTACATTCTAAGAGTGCAATAAGGGAGATTACCACACACACTATATTATTATATTTCATGTATTAGCGTATTCATTCAATGAAAAAAACAGCTACAAGCTAGCATTAAAGATTCTCCTTGACAAAAGGAGAGCAATGACTTCAATCTAGCAAAGCTCCGACTCTAAAATCTCTACTACAAAAGGAGCCAACTATCCTAGTACAGATTGTGAGCCTGCAGCTCATTTGATTCGAAGCCCTCTCCTTAAGGTGAAAAACCTCAACACGAGGTATAGCACTAAGCCATGAGTTGTGAAAATCTTGACTCAGAAGCTATAAAACCCTCCCTCCCAAATCCTCATCCCGAGCTCAAGGTAAAGATCTAGGTAAAAGATTTCTCTTCATGGGCATTAAAAGACTTGCTTTAAGACAAGCCACAACCTCCCTAAAAGATGAAATTACCTGGTAGAGAATCCCTAGCAAGTTCTTTCTCTGCTTTTAAAACCCTCTCCTGAGAACTGGCCAACTTCTCTCGAAGAGCACAAGTTCACCTCGAGTCAGAAGAAGCTCTTGATAGAGCATATCATATTTATGGATTCCTTTCAGGATAGGTTCCCTCATGGCTCAATATCCCTGCTCGGGCCCATATATGCTTTTCCTAGAGCTTGAAGGGAGGTGTTAGAAGCTTCTAGATCTCTCTTAAAACCCTTGACCCACTGATCACTCGCCTATCTTGCATGCTTCAGATCGCCCAGTCATACCTCATAGAGCTTGTACATTGCAATGGATGTGTTGGTGAGTTTCAATTTCTCATGATACCTACCAATGAGGACTGCATATTTCTTCCTTAAAACCTTGTGTTTGGATAAAAGATTAGAGATACTTGAGCTTGGAATAGCAAATGGAGAAAGGACCTCATGCTAAAAACTAGGTGACACATAAATTACATCGATATGCTCACTAGTAGGGCTAGCATCAAGGATCAAAACTCTTCTCTTTCTGGACCTGGGCGTAACTGTCCTGGGTGAAATTTCCTTACTTAAAACTACATAAAAACCACCCATATCAAGCTGCCATAGTCAAGGCTACGATGATAGAAGGCACCGTGCGTCTAGGTATAATTCTTGACTTGGTCAAGCTCTCCACTAACATCAGCTCAACTATGTTAATAGGCAAAGGGGAAACTTTATCTAACCAATGTATTTTAACTCCTCGACAAACAAACCCTTGACTCTCAGCACCTTAGTATTAGCTGGGGGCCAATCCAACTTTAGGATTCAATCACCAAGAAAGAATGGACAAGTACTACCAGAAGTACACATCAAGAAGTCGGCACCAATTAATCATTAAAATCTAAACAGTTGGGTCTAGTTTGAGATGATTAAAAAGACTGTTAAAAGAGCATAGTTGAGGGCTGAGCTCACTAGCTTAGAGATCAAAACTAGAAAAAAAATCTTTCAAGTATCATGAGGGGACAAATCATAAGCCATTCATCAAGAAAGATACAGACAAAAAATAATGTCCATTAATGATGAAACAAATCTCATTACAATGGTTTACAATAATATCTTATATATAAGGGTGATTTCCTTGAAAAAAGTACAATAATTAAAAGTTCTAGTAACAGACAATCTTCTAAAGTCCCGCTAGAAGAAGACTTGGTAGTATATCTTTGATTTATGAATGGAGGTTAGCTCTATAACCAATTGTGATTTTTCTAAGACAAAGCCAAAGAAAGAGCTGGCTGCAATTTTATTGTATGATTATTATGAGGGGAAGTTGAACTCAAATCCAAATTAAGGACATCCACATCTAGAAAATTGGACCAGGAGGATAGGTCAGAGGGCCTTCTGGCTGAACTTGAGAGATACCCTGAGCAATAAGCTCAACCACATTCCAACCTAAAGTATTAAAGCGCCTTGGTAAAAATTGCTCTTCAACTAGCATAATCAAGGCTCTACCAGCCACATTATGCATGTAGTAGATCAAAATCTACTTAAGCTTTCTTAGCCTTTAGATGGAGTTCATCCAGCTAATGTAAAACTACCTGAGAAGCATAAACCAGACAATTTCACCAAGTTTACTAAGCTTAATGTGAATTCTAAGATGTTACCAAGCTTTGCTCAATCTAATGGGATCCTTTGCAGGAAATCAAATACAGCCCAAGTGTACAAGCTTGCTAGAAGGAAAAATTTCTTGTCACTCCTAGAAGCCATATATCCTTAAAAGGTAGGATGCATATGACTACGACGCTCCATCCCTTTCTTAGCATAGGGACCCCGACCAAATTATAAAACACCACACAGCATGCCAAGACAATGCCACAAGGGGGCTTGGCCTAATTATGAAAAACCACCCAACATAGCGAGCAACAATGTTCTCTAGCCATAGGGATGAGGGAATCGTCCAAGGAGATTATGGAAATTTCTTGATCAAAGGAAGAATTAATGAACCCTTAACAGACATGGTCTTTAAGACCAATAAAGGTGATTTAGTTGGAAGAAATATTTCTTTCATGGAACAGACCTGTGGGTATGTAGATAACCACAACCGTTAACCTTATTTATAAGAAAGAAGAATCAAAATGATGTCGTACGTAGTTATAGGCTTAGTGGTAATTCATGGCACCTGCATCGAGATACTAGGAACCCCACGATCAAGGAACAGTTGAAGATCGAGCGTATTCTGACTAAATAAAAAAGGAGGTCAGAGAATCAAATCCTCACGGTACACATAACAATTCTAGAGAATATCTCACTAAAGTTGAAAGCCACACATCTGAGAGATTCGCATTAAACGTGATTGGAAAAATCATGGCTAACGTGGACTTAGCTGGAAACTCTTCCAGAAATGGGATGTGAATACTGAGCCGCTATCTAATACAATCATCTCTTGAACTCCAAGCAATCTTACAATCTTTCGAATGAAAATTTTTGCATAAGTCTCTACAGTGTGGGTTGTCTTAATTAGCAAGAAGTGCCCCGACTTTGTCAGTCAATCGACAATCACCCAAACAGAATCATTTTCTTAGCTAGACATCAGTAAGCCTACAATGAAGTCCATCGAAATGTCTGCCCACTTTCACTCAGAAATGGGTAAGAGTTGTAGGGTACTAGTTGGTCTCTGATGCTCTGCCTTTAGCTGCTGACAGGTAAAGCATTTAGAGACATACTCTACAACATCCCTACATATGTCGTTCCACCAAAAGTGCCTCTTCAATTCCTTATACATCTTGGTTGTGTCTGGATGCACAATGTACCAGGTACGTTGTGCCTCATCAAACAGATCTTTCTTCAACTGCGGAAAATCTAGCACTACCAACCTGCCTCTCATCCGAAGGCCTCCATCTGATCCGATGGTCCAATCTGCCTTGGGCTTTTTAGAAATCACCCCTTTTGGGTTTGAATCCTAGAGCCCTCCAACCGGTCACTAACCACTCTATCAGCCCACGATAGCTATACTACAAACGTTCCCAAGAATACACTGCATCCACCAACCTCTGGTCTAAAATCAAACTGACTGAGGTTAAGAAAGTCTCGGTGCAATGAGCACCTCAAAGCATGTGGTACAACGTTCATCTTCCCAAATGGTACTGAAGCACGAACTCGTAGTCCTTAATAAACTCGACCCATCGCCTCTACGTTTGGTTGAGTTCTTTCTAAGAAAAGAGATATCTTAGGCTCTGATGATCTATAAACAACTCGAATTGAACCTCATAAAGATAGTGTCTCCACACTTTAAGTACGAAGACCACCGCTGCCTACTCTAAGTCATGAGTGGGATAATTCTGCACATGAGTCCTCAACTACCATGAGATATAAGCAACCACTCTCTGAGTTTGTATCAAAACACCTCCTAGTTCCGACAACGATGCATCTGTGTAGACAACAAAAGTCTTGTCACTGCTTAATATAATCAACACCGGCATGATAGTCAACTTAGCCTTTAGAATCTCAAAGGATTTCTGACACTCTGGCCCCTAAACAAACTGAAAACTCTTATTTGTAAGGCGTGTCAGTAAGGTAGCGATCTTAGAAAAATCCTGGATAAATTTCCTATAGTAATCGGCAAGTTCTAAGAAGTTACAAATCTCTGTAACTATCTTCGACAGCTCCCAATCAAGAACTGCCTTAACCTTAGATGGATCAATTGTAATACCCTCCTTGGTAATAACGTTACCAAAAAATCTGACCTCTAAAAGCAAACCGCTCATTTGCTACACTTCGCATACAACCGGTGCTCTCGCAAAGTCTGCAATGCCAAACGAAGATGCTGCTCATGTTCGCCCTCTGATCTCGAGTAGATAAGGATGCCATCGATGAAAATAATCATGAACTGGTCTAGATATGGATGGAAAATCCAGTTCATCAAATCCATGAGCAGCGCAGGTGCATTGGTCAGCCAAATGGCATGAAAAAAACTCAAAGGACCTATAACGAGCCAAAAATACGATCTTGGGAATATCCATCTTCCGTACACGCAACTGGTGATAACTAGATCAAAGATCAATCTTTGAGAAATAGTAAGCTTCATGTATCTAGTCGAATAAGTAATCAATCCACGATAATGGATACCTGTTTTGGATGGTGACCTTATTCAACTCACGATAATCAATACAAAGGTGAAGACTACCGTCATTCTTCTTCACGAAAAGGACCGGTGCTCCCCACGGAGAATGACTCTAGCAAATAAATCCCTAAGCACTAAGCTCCTCTAACTAAGTATGTAACTCCCTCATCTCGACAGGTGCCATATGATAGGGTGCACGGGATATCGGTGCAGTGCCCGGCTGCAACTCTATGCAAAACTCTACCTCTCTTACTGAAGGCAATCCAGGTATGTCCTGAAAGACATCTTGATACTCTGTGACTACTCTGGCCTCACACAAAATGGCACCCTGATCCCGTTGCAACACTCCTCAACATATGCCAGAAATGACTCTGCAAACTAGGTCCCCTCTAAGGTCGCTACAACCAACTCAGTCCCATAAGACACTCACAAACTAATTGTTTTGACAAAATAGTCGATACTGATATGGTAGGAAGATAACTAATCTATACCAAGAATCACATCGAACTCAGATATGCGCAAGACGATCAAATCAACTATCAACTCAGACTCGTCTAGGATGACAACACATCTCCTACAGGTACTCTCTAATAGGGACACATTACCTAAATGAGTATAAATTGACAAAGGAATGTCTAAAAGATGTGCAATTGGCCATAATATATTATCTCCACGATATCTTCCAATTGACCATAATATAGTATGCTAGCTTTAACTAGGTTCTAATCTCTTATGCTTGAAAAATATTTTTATGCAAGACAACTCATGACCCCATTATTTTGTGTTACCCTTTTATCATCCATCGCTATCATTTTAAATTTATACCTCTTATCAAGTGCTTACTCCATCATCTCACTTTGTAGTAAGGATGTTGAGTGTGAATTAAAATTTCTTTGGACACTGAGGTATCAACGACAAGGTGTTTATCAAACTAAACCCAACATAAATAAAAAATAATTTACCGCAAGTTTAATTTAAAAATTTAATATGAAATTCAATACTAAATTTCACAATACTTACATCATTTCTGAACCAATCGGGAAAATCTTTGAAATATTTTTTTGAATATTACAAATTGCATTCCTATTGATTATTTTATTCTTAAGCTTCTCCGGATATTGCTTATTTATACAACAAATGAGATTATAGTAGTAAATTAAAAGTAAATGAGTTAATCGTGTTTCGATCTTAAATTTTATATGTTACCTTCGCTAGACATCAAAAATATCAAGATTGCTCAATACATGTGCATAGACCTGCTCTAAGTCGGATCTTGGATATTTTAAGCGCTTCTTATCTTTAGTTGGTACCCGATGCGCTGTTTTAGGATTGCACATGTAACATGATGCCAATATATGGCATTCCTTGGTCACATAATCTTTAGCTATTGAGCCCTTTGGATGAGCTCAACTATGAACTAGGTGTTTTATGAAACCCAAATATCGACAATAATGAAAAGCATTAACAACCACAAAAATATAGATGTATAAATTGCATATAAAATTAATAAAGATGGTAAAATTCTGAACCTCTGTATTGGATACATCTAACAATATAATACAGGACCTGCAATTATAGCATCTCTTGCTAGATATTGGGTTAGATGGATCATGAACGTAAAAAAGAAGGAGAAAATTATTATTTCTATGTAGCATAGATCACACTTCTGTTTCAAGTTTTTTAAATTCATTCATATCTATATCTATAGAGCATAATTCTTTAAAGAATCCACAACACTCCATAATAATCTTTGATGGTTCTTTCTCTATATTTTTACACTATAAAACCAGAAGCAATTGATGAAGAAGGATGTGGTAATCATGAATTTTTAGACCAAAGTGTTTTCTCTCTCGCACCTAAACACTAATTGATATATTAGCAAAGCATCCATCCAGCGACTTTATTGATTTGAGGACATCACAAAATATCTACACTTTCTCTATTGACATCATAACATGAGATGAAGGCTTCTAGTCTTTCTTAATACCAATATCTTAAGTTTACAAATCTTTTCAAATATTCAATGCGGTTAAATCTTAGCGAACATGTAAGTTGTCCTTTCACTAATTAGGACCTTGAATGAGGGTTGACACTAGGTTATTTCAAATATTTTTCTCAATATGCATGATGTCCAAGTTGTGTTAGATTTTAAACTTTTGCCAATATAATAACTGGAAGATGATACTAAATTTACTTCATCCTTTAGATAAATCTTTATCTTTATTATCAATTGTATGTTGTATAAAAATCACTGTAGATAGCTAATCCCACAAAACACAAATAATGGAGGTCAGAATCTGATGACTTTCATATCAATCAATGAGAGTTACAATTTGATGATTCTCACAACAATTAATAATGAAAGTTACAATCTGACAACTTTCGTAACAACAAACGAGAGTTACAAACTGACGACTCTCGCATCTCAAAGAACCAAATGACGGGATTACAAAATGATAATCCTTGCAACATTCTAACAGAAGAGATTACAAGTTGATTATCTCTTTAAAGCAACACGCGGAAGCCATCACCGTGTTCCAAGCTTAACATGCGGAGCTCATCACTGCGTTCCAAGATCAAGACGCGGAGCTCATCGCTGCATAGAGCTCATTGCCGCATTCTAAGATCAAGGCTGAGCCAACTACCATGTTTTCAGCCCAAAACGCGGAGCTCACTACCGCATTTTCAGTTCTACATACGAGGGTCATTTCCAGAACGCGAATCTTGCGTTTGACTGATTCAAACATGTTTTAAACGATTTTAAAACCCTTTTCTAAGAATTAATGACATTAAACCCTTATTAAGTAGTGATTTAAGGGGGTAATTACACCCCTTAAACCCCCAAAAATAGCTGAGAAGTCAGCTGCAAAAGGATTCTTTTTTGGATCATCTTGAATTGGTTTGGGTTGGACCTTTTGGTGCTTTGAAAGCTTGGCTTGTGAACCATTTTGGTTAAATTGAAAAGGATTAATTTCCTTTCTGAAATCAACTCTTTTACAGAGTTTTAAACTCGTTCAGAGTTCTTAACTCGTTAAGAGTTTTAAACTTGCCTCACAAGTTCTTCCCGACGTCAAGTCAAAAGGAATAGACCGTGTTCCACAAATTGAAGTGTTTGGATCATCAACGGGATACAAAATTCAAACTCCTATCGCTACTAAGAAGAACCCAGGTTTAAACAAAGGGAAGGATCTCCGTCGATTGCTTCTCTCTTTTGTAAATCGGAAAACCGATAAGAGAAAATTGTAATTTCTTCTTCTAAGTCAGTTAGAGAGGGGTTACATTGAGAGTTTGTATTCATTTTTTTTCTAAGTTAGTTAGGGAGGTTAATACAAACTTTATTCTTAATTTTCCCGCAAATTTTCCGACAAACGTCAACATCTAGACTATTCTCTTCCACTTTAATGTATTTTTCTTTACTATGGATTCTGCAACTCTGAGCAAGCCATCCTACTAATTCTTCCAAATATTATGTTTGGTACCTGCTCAAGCAATATTACAATATCATCTTTGGTCAATTGACGCGGCTTCTTCCTCATCTCAACTTCATCGTCAAACATATTACTCAATGTTCTGTATTTATGTCCTAAGGGCAACCATCTTCTGTTGAACCAATAACAGCACTTTTGGCTATGCGGTAAGTGAATGGCTTTGAATTCTAGACCACATACTAGATATTTACACTTCAACTACATATTCCTCATAAAAAGCCTAAATTTTTTATGTGGCTCCCTCTCCACTCTTGTCACGCCCCGCTTCCAAAAATACCAAGGAATCAGAACGTGAACAAACCCGCGACCTATTAGACTGAGGAGAAATAAGTACTAGACCTTCTACTCAATTTAATACGCTAAGTGTCAAGCAATATAAAACAAAGGCACAGGTCCCCGATCACAGTAGCGAGAATATAATTAACAACCCAAAATAAAAAAAAGTTATATCATAAATGGAATAACATCCGAGACACAAGGTTTGGGTCAAACATGACCTTATTACAAAACAGAATAACTGAATACTGAAGAAATATAAAAATACATCGTCCAACGAAAATAGAAAGGAAATACTGCAAAAGTAACTAAATCCCTCAAAAGACTAAAAGAGAAAATACTACGTACATAAGTAATCTAGTATCCATCAACAACTACAGAAAAGAAATGGCTAAGCTTCAGTTTGTTCTCCTGTTTCATCTGGAAGACACTCCGGTTGGGCATACTTCGGTTCTACTGCATCATCATACTGAAACTGTCTATCCTTTAAATCTGATGTACACCAGAGAAAATAGGTGTACGTCAGTGTACATGGCACATGGCAAGACCTCACACAGGAAGATAGAAATGGTTGAATGACCAATACAATGACAGTAATAATAAAAGAAGCATAGTATTAAAATTCTAATAATTTAAATGCAATCCACCACTATAATAGCAATCAGAAGGATCTAAAATCAACCGGTAATCTAGGTCGTCCAGCTAGCCATCCTATAATAGCTCACTGGTCCACATCTCACATAGAATCAACGTTCATATCATCGGATAATTGACTGTTCATAAATCCCATACGTGCATCCAATCCCGCTACACATGCGATTAGAGGACTACACACAATCTGATTCCGGCCTGGTCCGAACTTAAGCCGACTCGGGTGAAGAAATAAATTCACGAACCAAAGTAGCGACACCGATCCACTTTAGCCCAACAAACCAACCCTAATGGTGACACAAACTCACTGGTGCGAGCCTGGAAGATACATCAACAGCCATATCTGAACACATGAACAAAGACTTTCTCATCCCAACTCTTCTTATTTTTCTAAGTTAACATAACATGTCTTTAGGTCACGCAAGGCCACTACGGTTATAACTACTAACGGTTCTCAATCACAACAAAAAATAACAAATACAACTGATCATGTATAATAATATCATGGAATATCAAGTAATCAAAATTAAGAGTCATAAATTTATGAACAACAACTATGTAATTCAGAAAATAATTTTTTTGACAAGACAATTTATTTTAAATTATTTCTCATTATAATAAATCTAAAATAATTCTTTTTTCAAAATAAATTCTTTTAAATCATTATAATTATCTAAAATGATTTTGTTACCAAAATAAATTATTTAATTTAATATATTTGTTCTGAAAGTACTATTTATCACATAATTACGATTCATTCAATATCATTCATTAATCCCATGCAGATAATTATTAACAAATTAAAAAATTATATAAAATAAAATAACAGAACGGGAATCTTACACATAATTAATTTATGACAATTATAATAATTGACACAAAACTAAAAGAGAAATAGAATCTTACGCCTAATAATTTTTTATAATAATTAAAATAAAATAAAATAAAACAACGGGTTGGTAATCTTGCCTCGGGGCTTTATCAAACTAATCGACGCTGACGTACGAGACTACGGATCGCGGATGAGGCGGCGGCGACGGTACTGTTTAGGAACAGCAACAGTGATAGAGTTCGTCAGATCTGGGTGGAAGAGGAGGTGGTGGTGATGGGGACAGGCTGTAGGTGGTGAACAGGGCAAGCGGAGGAAGAAGCGGCGCTACGACGGCTGCATGTGATGGATTGGCTATAGGGGGTTGCGGGCAGACGATTTGAGGCGGAGATGAGAAGGGGAAGAAGGCGGTGATGGTGAAGGAGGGCAGTAGCGGATCTGGAGGGGCTGGCGGAGTTGGGGCACGAAGGAAGAGGGGCGGAAGCGGTGAATGAGGCTAAAGCGGGGAGGAGAAGGAGGCGGTGGGGAGGTGAAGGTGGAGCGGCGAGGGGCTGCTGGAGGGTGGCGCTAAGGTGGTGACGAGGGGAAAGGAGAGAGATGAAGAGAGATGAAAACAAGAGAGAGATACAGAGGCGGCT
>BQKN01022324.1:6065-30244 GCA_022839385.1 Asparagus kiusianus
CCTTGAGACACCCCCAAAAAGCATTTCGGCGTGTAAAACGCCTTGAGGCACCCCCCAAAAAGCATTTCGGCATTGTAACAACTTGGAGACACCCCTGGGGTGTCTTGGTTTTGCCAAGACACCCCTCGGGTGTTTCGTCCTAGCCGGGACATCACTGGGTGCCTCGGTTCAGTCCGAGACCGTCCGCCATTGTTCCACCGTTGACTTTTCGTCCGAACTCGGATTTGATTGATTTTGGATGCGTTAGAATTCTGACGAAGAGCTCTGTAAATCCCGATGGTTGGATTATCAGTGGGACGAACGGGACATGACGGGCGCTGCTCCTTTTGTAGTGATCACGGGGTTTCCGGTCGGTCCGTATCCCCGTTGTTCTGAGATTCTGTCGGCTCACGTAGTCCGTCGGTTCACTTCAGGAGCTCACCGACGTCAATTGAACTCTTGTGAACCAGGTAGTGATGTTCATCGTCATTTGTTAACACTGAGCTGCTTGCGGGGACCTATCGGCAATTTTCGATGCCTACACGCGTTGCCGGTTAGTCCTTAACCGTAAAAAGGACAAAAGCCCACATATTCAACATTGTGGCGGGTTGTTATTCATAACACCAAAATCCGTGCGTCACACGCATGGGGAATTTTATCCCGAAGCCTAAGAAAGAATAAGTCAACGCCTAACATGCATTGTCGGTTAGTCCTTGACCGTAAAAAGGACAAAAGCCCACATATTCGACATTGTGGCAGGTTGTTATTAATAACACCATAATCCGTGCTTCACACGCACCGAGAATTTTATCCTAAATCCTAAGCAGGGATAAGTCAACGTCTAACACGCGTTGCCGGTTTAGTCTTTCACCGATTGAAGAAGACACCAGAATTCCAGTCTGGGGACTTTTATCCCAAAGCCTAAGTAGGGATAAGTCAGCGCCTAACACGCGTTACCGGTTAGTCTTTTGCCGTAAAAAGGACAAAAGCCCACATATTCGACATTGTGGCAGGTTGTTGTTCATAACACCATAATCCGTGCTTCACACGCACGGGGAATTTTGTCCCGAATTCTAAGTAGGGATAAGTCAACGCCTAACACGCGTTACCGGTTTAGTCTTTCACCGATTGAAGAAGACACCCGAATTCTAATCTGGAGACTTTTATCCCGAAGCCTAAGTAGGGATAAGTCAGCGCCTAACACGCGTTGCCGGTTTGTCTTTTGCTGTAAAAAGGACAAAAGCGCATATATTCAACATTGTGGCAGGTTGTTATTCATAACACCATAATCCGTGCTTCACACGCACGAGGAATTTTGTTCCGGATCCTAAGTAGGGATAATCAATGCCTAACATGCGTTGCCGGTTTAGTCTTTCACCGATTGAAGAAGACACCAGAATTTGAGTCTGGGGACTTTTATCCTGAAGCCTAAGTAGGGATACGTTAGCGTCTAACACACGTTGCTAGGTAGCTTATTCCCGTAATAATGGTGAAGTCTATGTATTCGAAGTCGTAGCATCAAGTCTGAGGGAATTTATTCCTTTAGCACAACGTCACATGCGGATTGGACTTAAAACAATCCGCATGTAAGCCCGATTCAAACGGTAATCGGTAAGAGCACATCAAATCCGTTGAGGGCTGAGGATTTGCCAAAAATTCTAAGTCAACGTCTGATATATGTCGCTGTTTAGTCTTCTCAAAGGAGAAAGACGAAGTCTACGTATTCAATATCATATCACTAAAAGGGTTAACTCTTTTAGCTTAACGTTACATGCAGAACAGACTTAAACAATCCGCATGCTAGCCCGACTCAAACGGTAGTCGGTAAAGGCTCATCAAACCCGTTGATGGTTGAGAATTTACCAAAAATTCTATAAATGAGAGTCATTGACGCACCAGCTCCGTTAGTCGGTCTCGTGACTCGAGTATCCAACAACATCAATATAAGATCCACACATTCAGATGAATCAGCTTTAACAGTTGGTCCTGCAGTTCCAACATTTGGGACCGTCATGCTCCAATACCTTAAGAGCTTAAACTGTGTATACTCTAGCAAACGTACGAGTATAAACTAAGTCAATGCCGGGCGATCCGAAACCCTAGGTCAACGCCGGTCAACGCGTAACCCTAGGTCAACACCAATCAACGTGTTACGATGGAAAAGTCAACGCCGGGCGATCCGAAACTCAATGCCGGTCAACGCGTTGCGATAAAAAATCAATGTACGACAGTCTAAAACCCAAATTCAACACGATGTGACGGAGATAGTCAGTTCTAAGTCAACTCAACGACAAAAGCCAAAATCAACTCACCCGCTTAGATTTGAGACTTCGACGACGGCCAGACGATAAACGCAGCGCCGGGAGAACCTCAGCTGTCCGACAAAATACTGGATAGACTAAAAATCAAAGGAGTCAAGAATCGAAGCTAATTACAGGTCTTTTTACACTGACTGAAGGTTGGACCAATCATATCCAAAGTATTCTAGCCTCCTCTATAAAAGAATGAGGCTGAAACACTTTGGAGGGGGTATCTGTAGGCGTCAAAAATTACGTATAGGTCCCCGCACACAGCTCAAGATAGAGAGAAGACGATGAACGTTGCTATCCAAGTCATAGAATCTTAATCAACAATGACATACACATGAAGTGAGTCTATGGGTCAGACGAAGCAACGGAACTTCGGAATAACGGAAACGAAAGCTGATCGGGAGCCCCACGTCATTTACGAAAGGCGGAACACCCCCGTTTCTCAGTTATTCCATGTATGATTCAATAATGGGAGCTTGTAGATCTCCTCGTCGGCTTTCCAACGCATCCTGAATCACGTAAATCCGAGTTCGGACGAGGAAAATACGACGAATGCAAAAATAGAGCGTAAAACGGTAATCTCAGCTTAAGCTAAGACACCCCGAGGTGTCTCGGCCCAACTGAGACACCCCAAGGTGGTGTCTCGGTGTGGCCGAGACACCCTAGGGTGTCTCGGCCTAAGCCGAGACTTGGGCCGAGACACCCTTGGCCGAGACACCCAAGGGTGTCTCGGCTCGGGCCGAGACACCCAAGGGTGTATCGGCCTCGCTGAGACACCCGAGGGTGTCTCGGCCTCGCCAAGACGCCCGAGGGTGTCTGTAGCCCTAAAAAGTGGTTTTTTCGCTGTTATGCAGTTTTAACCACCTGGATTCCCCGGAGCCTATAAATACAGTCCTAAGGCCCTCATTTTTTCGGATCTGGAATTCTCGAGCATTGGCGAAGCCCTGCCGAACTGAAGACTGAAGGTGCATGAATTTCAGAGAGGAGGAGGAGAGATCAGATCGAGTTCGTCAGCATAAAGAAGAGAAGTTCATTAGATCTGTAGTTCTCGTGTTCGTCCCTTAAGATTACCCCGTTGTGGTGATCTTAAGAAGAGCAAGTATCTCGCTGTTGCCGAGATAAGCGCTACGGTTTCTTGATTTCTTCGCGAATCAACGAAGCTCTGCCCAATTTTTCAGCAATCAGATCTGATCGACGGTGGTCCACGAATATCAACATCCCCGTCACAGGACAAGATCTCACGCAAGCAGAAGACCAATAAACGATCTCTGCGCTATTTGAAGAGAATTGTACTTTTATTTTATTTTTATTGTGTAAAGGTCTTATAAAAAGACTAATTTTTGTTTTCGTTGTAAACATGAATCCCGCAATGAAACAATCAATTTTCTCCACAAACACCAACCGCAGAGCACCTGCACCATTCGGCTACTTCATGGCCATTCGAGACATGAGAATGGACATTGGTAGTCCTATTTTTTCACCGCTAGTCAAAGGTGATCGTTTCATTTTGGCAATCACCGATTATTTCTCAAAATGGGCTGAAGCAGGTCCTCTCAGAGAAGTGAAAACAAGCAACGTCATCAAGTTCATCAAACACCACATTATTTATCGATACAGTGTTCCAAGATGAATCGTGCACGACAACGGCCCTCATTTCGTAAGTAATGCCTTCATTAAATTCCACAGAAAGTTCAGAATTGAAGATGTCTCGTTGACGGCATACAATCCCATAGCGAAAGGATTTGCTGAAGCTTTCAACAAGTCAATCATAAAGATTTTGTCAAAACTCGTAAGGACCAACAAATGATACTGGGATGACAAACTCGGTGAAGCTCTTTGGGCCTATTGCACTACAGTCCGCACGCCTACTGGAGCAACTCCTTACTCTCTAGTGTATGGGTGTGAAGCCGTTCTTCCCTTAGAAATTCAAATTCCATCCCTTCGTATTACTCTCGCAATAGGGATGACAACGTAGAAACAATATCAAAAACATCTCAAAGAACTTGAGATGTTAGATGAAAGGCATTTGGAAGCTCAGTAGCAAATCGAGTTTTACCAGGCCAGAATCTCCCGGGATTTTGATAAAAGAGTCCGACAACGAAGCTTCAAGGAGGGAGACTTAGTTCTCGCAGTATGGCGACTAATGATATTCAACTCCAAGAAGAAAGACAAATTTCAACCCAAATGGGAAGGACCATTTGTGATAGAGACAGTCTACTCAAACGGTGCATATCATTTAATCACCCAAGACGCTAACAAGCTCATGATGTCGATAAGTGGAAAGTTTCTGAAAAAATACTATCCTTAGTATGCTCAAGATAACTTATTTAACGGGAAGTTCCTGGAGAATACTGTACAGAGTATTCTTAAGGATAACCCGAGATTAGCTGATTATTCAAAATAAATACCAATCATCTGAATAATTCATCCTTAATCATAAATAAGAAGTGATTAAGAACCTCCCACGGTAGCTATTCAATCATTTTTAGGATGATTAAAACCCTTCCACTGTGATTTTCCGAGCACTCTTTCGATGAGACAGGATTCAATGACCTCATTCGGTTGATCTTCTCTCACGAAACTCCCATAGTGGAGTGCTTGATGATTCACGATCCTCCACCACAAAATCCCTCACTGATCAAATCAACTGACAGTGTGTCCAAAATTCTTTCGGCTAAGCCTATTCAAACTCCCACTATGTTTGTGCACTTAACACTCCTAATGTTAAAGTCCCAACACGGTGCTCAAAGTTTAAGCTGTCAATCCATGGCAATTAACAAATCTCTTTCATGTTAAGTCACTATCACTTGACGTTGAAAAACCCAACCGAGTGAGTCATACAAATCAACATTCCTATTATTGTTTGTACCCCACTCCTACTTATCGTTTAGTCAAACCTTCCTATATCTAGGACCAAAGCTAAAATCCCCTTTCGATTCCTTCAATGAACGAGAGGCCCACTTTTAAATCGGACTTCCCTTTTGATAAACGAAAGGTCTCCGCCCAAGTTGAATGAACAAACCTATAAAAGTCAGGGTCATCTCAATAACCCCCACCTGGTCAAACCATCAAACGGTTAGGACCAAAACTAGAATTCCTTTTCGATAAACGAAAAGCCTCCACCTTTTCCTCCTTCAGTCAAACCTATAAAAGTTAGGGCTGAAGTCAAAGTTTCATCTTGATAAACGAGAAATTTATTTTCAGATCAGGTAACCAATCCTATAAAAGTTAGGGTTATCTGAATCTTTTCGATTCTCAGAGTGGAGTCCCACTCTTAGTTTCATCTTCTAGATTCTCTAAGTGAAGATCAGACTTTGAGTTTCTTCTGCAGCAGGAGATAGAATATAAAATTCTTCCTCTCCAATAACGGGTTTGTCTTTACCCCAAAAGAAGGCCTAGAGATCAGGGCCGACCCTAGCATAAGGAAGCTAAGGCCTCTGCCTTGGGCCTCAAGTTGGGTAAGGCCCACCCACTAATTATAAGCTAAACCCTAACCTTACATCCAAAATCAATCTCCCAGCCGCCTCCTCCTCTAAAATCCGATTCTCTAAAGTTCTAAATCTCCTCTAATCCTCTCTCTCATCTTCCCCAACCCCAAGCTCCTCAGGCTCCGCTCAGCCTCCTCTAATTCCTCTTTTTACTCAGCGACGGTCGCTCCCTCCCTTCTTTCCTACTCGGCGACGGCCGCGACGAACTTCTAGCCTCGCCTCGCCTCGCCTCCTAGGCTCTCACTCCCAGGCTTGCCCACCGAGTCTCGGTCTCCTTTTCGAAGCCTCCAGTCCTAGGCTCCCACGGACCATGACCGTGGTACCGGCGCACGCCACACACCCCTTGATCGCCGTCGGCCAGGCCGGCAGGCCCAACTTCTAGTTCTTCCCAGTTCCTACAGTGAACATTTCTAACCTATTTAAATTTTTTATCATTTATTCATATTAATTTTATGTTTGATATTTTAGGCTGTAGATCAGTAGATATTAGATATACATTAAAAGCTTTTTATTTGCTATTTTATATTTTGAAAGAATGCCTAATAAAAAATATGAAAGTGGTTGTCAAAAATTAAAAAAAAGAGAAAAAGAGTTGAAAATTAATTCGATCTCAACAAGGAGCTCTTGATAAATTTGTTTTTAGTAATAAAGATAATGTTACATCAACTTCAATAGAAGAAGAAATAATAGATGAACCTTTAGATTTTTTTACTTGAGAATGAATTAGAAGAATATGTTGAGAATTTAGGACAAAATAATGATATTAACGATAATAATATTAAAGAAAACAAGCTAGTACTCCTAATTTTAATGAAGAATATAAATAAGATTCACATGAGGATGAGGGCCAAGAAAATAATTTAGAGATGAATGAGATATCGAATTCAATTTTTATTAATATTTATGATCCCGGACAATGGAAATGTATTGATCAAAATTTTGCAGATCTAATAGTTGAAAAAGGTCCAATTAAACATGAAGAAGTAGATTTTCCTAAAGATGAAAATAATAGACACTTTTCTACATCATATTACATTAAAAAATTATCAAATAGAGAAAAACATGAAAGAATGTGGTTAGTTTACTCAAAAGATTTAGATAGAGTTTATTGTTTTTGTTGCAAATTATTTACTTTAAAATCTAGTACAAGTCAGTTAGTTAACGAAGGTACTAGGGATTGGAAAAATCTTGGATATAAAATTAAAAATCATGAAACAAATCATGAACATATCACTAATATGTGTAAATGAGTAAATTTAGAAGTAAGATTACAAAAAAATAAGACAATAGATAAGAACATTCAAGAACAAATTAATAAAGAAAAAGAACACTGGGAAAAAGTTTTGCTAAGACTTATTGCTATAGTAAAACATCTATCAAAAAATAATCTTGCATTTCGAGGAACAAAAGAAAAGATATTTAAAAAAAATAATGGAAACTTTTTAAGCTTAGTTGAAATGATAGCGGAATTTGATCTCATAATACAAGAACATGTTAAACTTATTCAAGAAGGTGAAATTCAAAATCATTATCTTAGTCATAAAATGAAAAATGAACTAATAGAGTTGCTAGCTTCTGAAATTTAAAAAAATGATCATTAAAAAAATAAAAGAAGCAAAATATGTTTTTCAGTTATCCTTGATTGTACTCCAGATGCAAGTCATCAAGAACAAATGACTATTATTTTAAGATGTGTTGATACTTCAACAGGTCCAATAAAAGATTGAAGAATACTTTTTAGAGTTTCTAAAAGTAGATGATACTTCGGGAAGGGCCATTTTGATGAACTTTTAAATCTTTTGAAAAAATATGAACTTGATGTTAAAGAAATAAGAGGGCAATGTTATGATAATGGATCTAATATGAAAGGAAAACACAATGGAGTACAAAAGAGGCTATTAGATATAAATCCTAGAGTATTTTACACACTATGTGGTTGTCATAATTTAAATTTAGTCTTATGTGATATAGCTAATTCATGTCCTAGAGCTATTTCTTTTTTTGGAGTGTTGCAACGTATATACTCATTGTTTGCTTCCTCTACTAAACGATGGAAAATTTTAGAAGATAATGGATGCAAGTTATTCGTTAAATCTTCTCAAACTAGATGGGAAAGTCAGATTGAAAGTGTTAAAGCAATAAAATTTCAAGCTCCAAATATAAGTGATGCTTTAATTCAATTAGCAGAAGTTAGTGAAGATCCAAAGATAAAAAGTGAAGCTAATAGTTTAGCAACTTATGAGATTGAAAATTTTGAATTCTTATTAGCTATGAATATTTGGTATGACATATTGTTTGCTGTTAATTCAGTTAGTAAAATCTTACAATCTAAAGATATACATATTGATATTGTCATAGATCAATTAAAGGGTCTTATTGTATATTTAGAAAATTATAGACAAAATGGTTTTATTTTAGCTTTGAATTCAGCTAAAGAACTTGCTAATGAATGAACGTACAACCTATATTTCGTGAAAAACATAAAATTCATAGAAAAAACAATTTGATAAAAATATTGGTAATGAAACAATATTTAACACTAAAGAATCTTTTCGTATTGAATATTTCTTATACATAGTTGATAAATCGCTTGGCTCAATTGAAAGTAGGTTTGAACAATTTAAAACATATGATTTTTTTTTGGTTTTTTGTTCGATTTGAAAAAATTAAAAGCTTTAGATGATATTGAATTGAAAGAATATTGTCTTAATCTCGAAAATGCACTAAAACATGATGACCATTTAGATATTAATGGACTTGATTTGTTTTCAGAGTTGAGAGTGCTTAGGGAAATTTTAAAAATTGAGATTAATAGTCCAATTGAAGTATTGAGCTATATAAAGTGGTTAGATTCTTTTCCAAATACTTGTATTGCTTATCGTGTACTATTGACTATACGCGTAATAGTTGCTTCCGCTAAAAGAAGTTTTTCAAAATTAAAATTACTAAAATATTATTTAAGATCGACCGTGTGACAAGATAGATTGAATGGTTTAGCAATATTATCTATCGAAAATAATATGTAAGAAAATATTGAATATAAAACTTTAATTAGTAATTTTGCAGCTTAAGACGTAAGAAGAATGAGATAAAATCTATTATGAGTTGTATCTCTTAGGCCTCATCTAATATTTCACCTTAGGCCCCAAAATTCCTAGGTGGCCTTGCTAGAGATAGAATATAAAATTATTCCTCTCCCGTATATGGTTTGTCTTTACCCCAAGAGAAGACACAATCTTTCAACATCCAAAATCCATACCTCACATGCATGAGGGACTTTATCTCAATCCCGAAATTGAGATAAGTCTATGCCTAACACGCGTTACCAGTTAGTCTTTTCCCGTAAAAAAGACGAAGCTTATGTATTCAATATCATAGCACCAAGTCTAAGAGAGTTTATTCTCGTAGAACAACATCACATGTGAAACGGATTTAGATAATTCACATGCTAGCCCGATTCAAACGGTAATCGGTAAGGCCATATCAAATCCGATGAGGGCGGAGGGTTTGCCAAAAATCCTAAAGTCTACGCCTAACACGTGTTGTTGGTTAGTCTTTCCCCGTAAAAAGGATGAAGTCTATGTATTCGATATAGTAGCACTAAGTCTAAGAGAGTTCATTCTTTTAGCGTAACGTTATATGTGAAACGGACTTAGATAATTCACATACTAGCCCGATTCAAACGGTAATCGGTAAAGGCACATCAAACCCGTTGATGGCTGAAGATTTGCCTTATAAGTATTATGGTTTATTATTCCAAGCAGAATGAGAAATTATAATAAAAATACAATGAGCAAAGAAAGTTTTTCATTAATGAAGATTGTATATACAAAAGTTACAATCAATCTACATTGAGCTTATGACTACGGGCTTGCTGTTCTAATCTAGACAACTCCTCTGCATAAGCTCGCTCAAGCTCACGCTACAATTCGGCCTTGAAGGATTCCTCGATGGCGGATAATGTTCTCACAACCTCCTCCTCCATTTTGGCTAACTTCTATTCCAAAAGGTCCAGTTTTTTGGATATCACAACTCGAGCATGCTCATCACTAGCCCTTGCCAGTTCCAAGATGGTCCGAGCCTCTTCCTTTGCCTGAAGCTCCTGCTTAAGCCGTGCTATCTTGGTATCACTTAATACAAGAGAGGAATCGAGATCACGTAAAGCTACCAACTTCTCAGTAAGGGCTGTCCTCATCCGATCTACCCATTCTCGTTGCGTTTAAACCTCGAGCCTAGCGAATGCTCGAGTATCACGCCATAGTTGCAATCGGGTCTCCATCTGAGCGGCTATGTAAGTAGGAGCACCTGTAGTTTGGAACTCCTGTAGCTTTTAGAATTCACGTTCCAACTGGTCCAAGTCATCAGCAATAGCCTTTGCTATATCTGGCGAGCCTGCATTCTTTATCGAGACTATTTTGAGCTCGAGAAACGGTCTGAATTGATCAAAAGAAAGCCTCTTCTGGAGAAGTTTATCGATCATTGTGCTCGCGAAAGAGAAGAAATGCCTGACTTCCATGCAGAGAATAGGTTGATCGGGATCATCGTCTGACAGTAATGCCTTGACAAGATTGTGAAGCTGAGACGACAACCCTACGAGAAGGATAAGAGATGAATATTTTAAAATATAGAATATTTTTGAGACAAATAACAGCATGGAATTTACCAACACATGCAGAACTTTCTTCAGCTGACCGCCTACACCCGGTTCCGCCTGCCAAACCTCATGAGCCGGTGGAAGTACTGCAGGTGTAACAGCCATTGACGCACTAACTTCTTCAGGTGGTGTCACGACTTGTTCAATAAAGCTCGCACCTGTAGTTGCGGGGTCGTTGCAGTCAGCGGTTCTGAAGGGATGAAGAGTTGTGTCTTAGGAGCCGACGACCAAGCCTCGATATAATTCATACCAACAGTAAGAAATTAAGACCCTCAGGTTCATCAGACTTTCCGATAAGAGTAGTCGTATCAGTCTCAATGACTGGTCCTATGATTAGAACTCCCCATGGTTAAATGAAAACCGACAAACAAACGATTACAACACAGGAATAAAGCTCATACCTGTAGGTGAACTAGCTGTACTGATTGTCTCGGCGGCCTCACACTGGGCTTGTTCTAACAACATATCATCGAACAACCTATCGTTAGATTCCAGAGGGGCTGGTGTTGGATCAAATGAGGGTGCACCCGATTCTAAGAGACCCACATCACGAAAAATCTCCTCTTCACCTAGATCCTCCATCAAAACACCTTCAGAAAACTAAAGTGTTAAAACAGAAAGAGGAGAAATCGAGAATTTATGACAAGTGGAAGTCAAGTTCACCTCCAGCAGCTGTACCAGGTTCTGCAGCCCTAGCACTCGGGCATGCTCTTTATAATTTTTCTAAGAGAGCAAGAAGCATGGAAACAATTAGCTGAGATATGAATTCCGAATCGTTCAATTCCCACCACTTGAAAGGTGTATTACCGGTGTTAGACGTACCTAGACTCTCGACCCTTTCAATCGTACCAGGTCCGACACCGAAGCTCGCACCAACTTCAATATTTATATTCGCTTCAACATCCGCAGGCTCCTTGGCCTTAGCCTCATCCATCTGTTGTGAGAAGCCAGATCCTTTGAAATAATCAAAGCTAGGAGAAAGAGGGTCGTATGCCACTTCACTTCTTCATGCCCCTTAGAATACAAAATTTGCTAAGTCTGAGAACTAATAAGTGAAAGAATCGAAAAACTACAAAGAGTTAAAGTATTACCTTCTCCACCAGCAAACACATCACCAGCTGACCCCGCCTCAGAAGTCAGAGGCCCGCTGCATCGCTTGTAAGCTAATTTCTTTCGTTTAATGAGACGAACCTCTTCGGGATCTACGAGTCTCTCTTGATTGGATTTGGAGCGCAACTCCACATTCGAAGCGACTTGAGTTGTGGGCTGGGATCTTGTCCGGCATATAAGATGGGGCTCTTCTTCTTCTTTCACCTCCTCAGAAGCCGCACCTGGGAGTTCAACTGACATCTTTTTAGGATAAGTGAATAAAACTTGCATCCTCGGCTTCTTCGGAGCCGGCGAAGGTTTAGATAATTTATAGCGGCGAGCTCGATCAACTATTGCTAACTCAATTAATTCTAAGGAGAGAGGATCCGACAGACCTGCTCCCAGCTCCTTTTCGTCACTGTCGGCTCCTGTGCCTTCGCCACTGATGATATTTGTTTCTAAAGTTTCTTCACCGGAAGAAAAGAAGTCTTCCCCTTGCTTCCTCTTACCAGAAGGACCGGCAGGCTCTTTTCCTCTTCTCCTCTGGTATTCGGCCTCATAAACCATTCGAGTAGCAATTTGAGCTGCTTCTTCGGTCACCAACTCTGCAATCGGCCTTACCGGGACAAACTCATTGGCCGCTAGTAGCCATCAGCAGCATAAGAAGGTTAATCCCAACCAGTGTTCAGCACCTGGAAGACTGAACCTAGCACCGGTACAACCCATGATGCTCCAGAACCACGCCCGAGCACCATCTACTAATCTGCCATAGGTTCGAAGTTGTCGGTTCGGGTTCCCAATATATATATGAGATCATACCCAAGCTGATGTGCGAACCGACACGGCAGATATGACTCGATGTAGCAATGGTTTCTCACCCAAAAAATTAAATAGCCGGGTCTGATATTTATTAGCCAATCAAAGAGTCGACGTCAAGGCAGGTTCAACTCGTCCTCGGCCCTTCCATGTCAATCAATGAATCCCCGTATTGACCCAAAAACCGCGGGAAGCATATGGAGAAGACCCAGCACTTCTGATTCTGCAACTGCCTCTTTATTTCTAGGAATCCCCGTCCTTTCCACCTACAATTCTTGATCAACTACAGTAGGGGAATAGATTGGTCCGCAAAGGTCGGGACTGACATCATATCAGAACGTTGGAGAACAAACCATGCCATCAAATACATATAGGGGAACTCCACCTTAGCAAGAGGAATCTGAGCTGATGGCTTGCCCTCTCCCTACGTGAAAACACTGACTATTTGGCGAAGCCCACGACAAATGTCAGCAATCATCACCAGAAGAAGAGAGAGACTCTTTCGGTGGGCGAGCTGAACAGCGGGGTAAAGCACCTCTATGGGCAGAGTATCTGTGGATTGATAGGGCACCACACACTTCTTCAACCAAATGGCGAGGTAACCCGCTAACAAAGTCATCTGCTGGATTGGCTTTATGGCCTGCTATAGGAAGGTTCGGAACTTAGTTCTCGCAGAGAAATCATTCTCAATACCAGCAGTGGTGTAAGATTGAGTGCTGGATTTCTTGATCAGATCATTAACCTCTGATGGGGTTAGCAGCGCTAACTCATAGATTGCTTCACTGGAGTAGCTATCCAAATTTCTGAATAAATAATCCATGAATCTCTTCAAGCTTATCTATGATCACGACTTCTTTGATAATAGGTCAGCGCCTGTCAGAGCTATTTGGTAATGACAGGTGAGCTCCCACAAAGTGTCATAGCGATCGGGCATCCGCAGCTTCAAGTGATGCAACTCCTGATTTGAAGGGAAATACACCTGGTATACCATATTCCTCACCGGCAAGACAAAAACTTTGTGCATCTCGTGGAGAGCCAACCCTAAGTCCCCATGCTTCATCAGAAAAGTATTGGTGTCTGGGTCATAAAGCTTTACCAGCGCCAGAAAATGAGGGATACTGATTGGCAGCCTATACATGGTGGCGCGAATAGCTGCATATAAACCGTTGGCCTTCAGATCTTCACCCCATCGGTTTAGAACATAGCTGGTCAGACGAGCCCACTAAAGCTTGTCCGAAGAATGAACCCAGCCGTAAAACCTATGACCTATCGCAGGCATTTCCCATCCTAATCTCGCGGGACGATTTTTCAAGGTGTTAGCAATCGTAAACAGTTCACCTCGTGTCGGATCATTCGATCCCAACACAACGAGATGTAATCCGATGACACGGTTTCTGTCACTTGAACCGGGAATGGCCTGATGGGTAATGTATCCTCAATGGACGCAGTCATGCTCCTCCGTCAAGTCCCATGGCATCTCTCGTGTGACAGCTTGGCACCGCAATTCAGTTAGCGAGCGGTGACGAGGAATCGAAGGAAGATACAGAAAGCCCCCATCATCTTGGTGTAGCCATTTCTCAGCTCCGAGAGACACAGCGGCCGGGTCTTTAACAGAATCCCCGAATAAATAATCAGGCTTCTTTAAAGGATGCGTAGAGCTAGGTTCCTTAACCAGGGGTGCGTTCGTGATCAACTGTCACAGGGTATGGTGATCTCCCTTCCGCACCAGCTGAGGAAGTTCTTCAGGCCCACCCAGGGCAAATCGGGGAACAGTCGGGATGGATGTAGGATCATCAGTAGAGGCATAAGCCTCACTACAACGGTCTTCCACCGCATTGGATTTGAATGCCTTCAGAGGGAATTCGACTGAAACAAGTAATGCGTATTTATTAAACGCAGTTACAAGGATGTTCCTTTTAAGGCAATACAAGCGTTGAACTCATCTCACGGATCTGTAAGATAGAGTTACGATCTTGTAAATGGCGAGACAATTTCAATTGTATTACGTACATGAAGAACAAAGCACATTATCGCACAAACAACACGACAATATACCTTATCCTACGTAACGTGATATAGCATGAAATCGCCCCTTATTGCCTTAAGACGTGTCTTGACCAAGTAAAATGCATATAGCATCCACCCTCACAAAGGAAGATGTCAGCTCTTTCCAATTGCCTCACCAAGGAGAACAAAGCGGGGATACAATATATAATATTGAATTCACAAACGAAAGGGCAATGAAAATGTACCTGTGCAAGCAAAAGGCTCTGGCTCAGGTGACTGAGTAGCTGAATGACTCCTCGGGATACGTGACCTCTTCGGCGACATGGCTAATCTGTAAAGAAAATCAGTTTAGTTATGTCGAGAATTGAGAAGCATAAATCCAATACAAAAAGGAAATTGTGATATTTGACTAAAATTCTATAAAAAAGAAAAAAATATAGGATTTTCCGGTTAAACGTCCAATTAAACCTACGTGATTTACCTAATTCAAGTTAAACAACGAGAAGGCAAATACATGAAGCAAAGACGATAACGTGAAGATTCGGCTGGATTTTCATCTATAACAGATCGTGCAACAAATCAAGCCAAATATCTCGGAGTTTCGGTTCAAGATATTCACATGGCCAAACAAGAAAGCTCGACGTGCCTACAAATCCGATTCTCGTGCACGACTAAAAGCCCAAGGATCGCAAGCCTAAGTTCGGCCAAATTCGTGCATACAAGGGTCTCCGTTATTTCCCTTGCACAATTAAGTTAAGAGCTTTAATTCATATTTGGGAATAGAACCAAAGGGTGGATACAAGCTCAATTCTTATAAGAGGGTTAAGCTAAGGGGTAGGCTCTGATATCCAAATACAAGGTCTTAAAATTCCCCTCAAAGACGAAAATTAGAATGCAAGAAGATGAATCAAAGGCACGCAATCATATACCCAAGTCCAAGAGTTTCGGATCTCAAGATTAAGTTAACCAATTTGGTTAGCATCCAAACCGAAGCCAAATCTTCGACAATCACCTAAAGTTCAACTAAAGGAGCAAAATGAAGAGTTCGATTGCCATACAAGTTCTCACACAAAATCAAGCAAAGAAGCACAATCATCATGCAAAACCAAATTAAAGTTTCGATTCTCCCCTATAATCGAGAATTAAAGATCAATTCTCCCACTTAAACTTACAGGACATACACAGCCATACTAAATTAAGCTAAGGGGCATCGGTTTTTGCATGTAACCAAATCAAGGGTTTTAATTTTCCACAAAAAAATTAAACATTGAAGTTCAAGATCATCAATTTGAAAACCTGAGGTGCAGGTTTACCTGAATTGAAGAGGAAACGATCTTAAGATCCCAAATATCAAAGTAAGGGAGGGCCTTGAGGGTTCCTGTTACACTCAAAAGGGGGGAATAAGTGTGAACCGAACTTGAAGGGGGGAAATCAAAACCCTGTTATTCAAAAACCAACCCGATGAGACACCCAAAACCAAAACCCCTAAGCTTGATTTTCGGCCAAACTAGAGAAATAATCATAGAAAGAAAGTAGACGAACCTTGGGTGAATCACTAGGGTTTGAAAAATTCACAAAGAGGTAGAGCTCGGAGAGGCCTCAAATGCCGAAGGAGGAGGCAACGATCCCTACCAAATTCAAGAGGAAAGTTTGAGGGATTTTCATGACTTCGGGTTTTAGTTTTCTTCAAGAACCAAGGTTTAAGAAAAAAATCCTAAGAAAGGGGAAGAAATTGAATAAAGGGGAAGGGATTGTACCTAGAATCGAAGAGGAGAAGTTTGTTGGTGACGAAAACTTGATGAAACCCACAACAAGAAAACTTTAAAGCTGAAACTCTAGTTAGGGAAATACCTTGGAGTTGGTCGGATTTAAAGAGAAGAAGTTCTGGAGGGTTTAGAGGATCCTTGGAAGAGGAGTTTTGATCTCAGGACTTTGAAGGAGGAAAAAGAAAGAAATTAGAACTCTTGGAGAAGAAGGAGACCCGGTTTAGGAAAGAAGATGAAGGGAGAAGTGAAAATTCAGATTTTGAAACCCTGAACCGAACCCAAGTCGACTCAAAACTCTCATGAACCGAACCCAAACCAGGCTGAACCAACCCTAAACCTAAACCGACCCTGAACCGATTCGGTCCCCAGCTTCTCAACTGACTCGCACGCGTACGAGCCACCAAAAGATGACTCGCACACGTGCGAGCCACGAAACACTGGCTCACACACATGCGAGCCACGAAATGCTGGCTCGTATGTGTGGCGAGCCTTGAGGGTGCTCCGCATGTATTTTTGCCCATTTTCGAGTATTTTCAACATATTTGACACCCGTATTCAAACTCCAATGGGTATACGAGTCTAAACTTTTTCCTACCCTCGACGGGAAGTTTCTGGAGAATATTGCATAGAATATTCTTAAGGATAACCCAACAACCTCCGATGGATATATAAGGTTAAACTAATTCCCAAAACTTCCAAGAGTATACGAGTATAAATTGGTCCTCCTCATCCCAATGCTTTAAGAGCTTAAATTGTGAGTATGAACTACGTTAATGTCGGTCAACACGTGACGAAGAAGTTCGTCGTGAGTCGATACCATTCAACACAGACCAACCCTAATTAACGCGTGGTAATAAAGGTCAACACCGATCAACGCGTAGCCTTGGGTCAGCACCGGTCCACGCGTTGCGACGAAGGTCAACGCCCGTCGAAGCGTAGCTAGCAGTCAACGCCGGTCAACGCGTGACGAAGAAGATCGACACGAGTCGACCCCATTCAACGTGAGTCAACGCCATTCAATGCTATTCAACACATGATGATGAAAGTCAATGACGGTCATTACAAGTCAAACGCCGTTCAACGTAAATCGATGCCGGTCAACGCGTCGATAGCCTCGCCAAAACAAGGCTCAAGATTATGCTCAATTCCGATGTGAATCCTCAACAAAGACAATCAGTTCAGTGTTGATCCAATGACATGAGCTAATTTAGATAACGATACGCTAGTTTCAGTTCAAGATTTCGACAATAGTCAGATGATAAACACAGCACCAGAAGAGTTCAGCTATTCGACAAAATACTGAATAGACTGAAAACTGAAGAAATCAAAGGACTAAAGACAAAGCATATCATATCCAAAGTATTCTAGCCTCCTCTATAAAAGAATGAGACTGAAGCACTTTGGAGGGGGTATCTGTAAGCGTCAAAAATTACCTATATATCCCGATCATAGCTCGAGACGACGAGCCGTCGAAACAATAAAGCAGTGAATCGTTGATGACATTACAATGAGCCCGCACGCTCATCAGCCAGCTCTAAGTGGCTCGCACACTCGTCAGTCGCCTACAAGCTAACAAAACATATAAAGCGAATCAATGAAGCGGACTAGTCAACGAAACAATGAAATACGCATAAAGCGAATCGATGAAGCAGACTGGTTAAAGAAATGACGAAATACGCATAACAGCGAAACAAGTCTAAACCGAACGAAACAGAAAAACCCCTGGCAGCCGAATCACGTCAAAATGACAAGAACCAAAGCTATGGGTCGCCTAGGCGCGAGCCACCAAATAGTGGCTGGCACGGCCGCGAGCCACCAAATGGTGGCTCACACGGTACTGAGCCACCAAATGGTGGCTCACGTCCTGAAATGCTGGAAATATGTATTTCGATAGTTTTTCAGGATTCTTTCATTCCAGAGCCTCCCCAACTACTTTGAAGCTATCCCTAAACGCGATTAAATAGTTTTGACTGCAGATAACGTCAAATCATCAGTTCTTATCAGAAAACATTGTAACAAAAGCCTATAAATACAAGCCTAGGGGCTCATCTCTGGGGATCTAAAATTTTGGGCAAGGTGCTGTCAGTTTGAAGAGTGATCCACGAATTTCAGAGTGGACTAACAGATCTTGGCGAATCCCGGCATAAAGAAGGAGCAATTCGAAGGATCTGAAGCCTTGTTCCCCCATTCCTCCGGATCAAACTTTATTTTGATCTCGAGAAGTGTCGTAATCTCGCTTGGTCGAGATTATCACTTCAGCGATTACTTCCTTTGTGAAGTAAGAGCTTTAATCAATCTTTTGTCAACCGGATCTGATCCATGACGGTTCACGGACTAACGCGTCCCCGGCACAGGCAAAGATCCCACGCAAGCAGTGGGTGATAAACGTCCACTACGTTTGTTTTAAGAGAGAGTTGTAATCTTTTTTATTTTATTTGTGTAAGAGAAGTCTTATAAAAAGGCTCATTCTGTTGAACTTGTAAGTCGATAAACAATTGTAATGAGTTCTCAAATAATGAAATCAACTTTCACCGCAAACAAGAAATTGTATTCATTCTTTTGCTAAGTCAGTTAGGGAGATAAATACAAAATTTTATTCTCATTTCTTCTTTAATTTTCCCATGAACAATTGCAGACTGTAACTAGGGCAAAGTCGAACAAAGAATAGTATTTAAATATTTCACATCTATTTGTATATTGTACGAGCAACTAATGATATTATTTCTATCGAAATAATTTTTCATATGAGAATTTATATTTCTTCGTATCTTTTAAGGAGGGTATAATCAAAAAATTATTTGATTATTTTATTCTCATTTAAGTGAGAATATCAATTCCTTGTTAAACGGTTGGGAACTATAATTCCCATATAAATTGTGAATTGATAAGAAGTGAGAATAACAATTCTAGAGTCTAAAAATACATTGTGTTTGGTATACATGAATAAAAAGTTGGAATTGAATTCCATTCCCATGTACCAAACGAGGCGTTAGTGATTCTTTACCTATTCAATAGGATTCGACACCAACGAGACCACTTGTTCAATCGTAAATAACTACTATTTAACGGATCTTTTTTTAATCTGTATTCAATGATAAATAAGAACACATAATTCTAAAATAATAAAACATTAGTTACATTACAACTGAATTAAAAAAACGCCTAGTTAGCTCTAAAAACGCTTCATCATCTCTCATTCTCAAAACTGAAACTGTGTGGAATACTTTACGTGTAGAGGCCCACTTCTTTGCATTAAAGAGATCCTAATCAAAAGAGCTTGTAAGCTAAGAGCGTCTCTAATGTGTAGGCGTATAAAACTGCCTATAGGTCCCTTAACACAGCTCAACGACGCTGGTTTAACAAACCGACCATCGAGCGACGTATCCAAACACGACCGTTAGCCCTCAACACCGAAGCAGATTAACGAAGCTACGAAGCTGACGAACCGCACGCAAACAATGGAATGAATCCACTCGCGTGCGGAATCAAGCCAACGGTTTAGTGAATCAACGAGTCATCCAACTAAGAGCGGACTCGGACGAATCGCGATCGATTTAAGATCAGTTTC
Organism: Asparagus kiusianus; assembly: GCA_022839385.1. Classification (NCBI taxonomy): domain Eukaryota; kingdom Viridiplantae; phylum Streptophyta; class Magnoliopsida; order Asparagales; family Asparagaceae; genus Asparagus; species Asparagus kiusianus. Next base: position 25,742 of record BQKN01022324.1, read on the forward strand.
AAACTTAAACACCAAGGCGGATTTACTGCCAAATCAGGAACAGACTACCAAATCAAAGTCCAGATCCACAACCGAATCACGGACAGAGCCAGAACCAGACAACGGACAAAACGACGCCACACCCGGGCGACTCGGCCAAAGCCGAACCACCCAGGTGGCTCGGCGGCCGAGCCACCCCATGGTGGCTCGGCAGCCGTCGAGCCACCCATGGGTGGCTCGGTGGCCGAGCCACCCAATGGGGTGGCCGAGCCACCCCATTGTGGCTCGGTTGCCGAGCCACCTATGGGTGGCCATCCTCAGACACGTGCGCACGGGCACAGTGAAGAGGGCCTATAAATAGGAGAGGGGGTGGCTCATTTTCAAGGGTTGGATTTTTTGGAGGCGAAGCTCTGCAGGATTCAAGGTTCGGAATTGAAAAAGATTGAAGCTTTGGGACTTCAAGGACTTGCACATCCAGATCTGGTGCTCGGCGATCGTCAATGCCAAAAAAAGGCAGGAGTTCAAGAGAACCGGATCTCAGATCTACGTAGGCGTACTCCGGATCAAAGCTTGGTCTTTGATCCTGAGATTAGGGCGATTGTTTCCTTGGTGAAATAATCCCCCCCGGCTGTTATTTCCTTAGTGAAATAATACCCGTCGTACTGCGTAGATCCGACCGGATCTAGATCGTGCGGTGGTCAACGGATAAACCCCGGCGCAGGCAAACAACCCACGCAAGCGAGCGACCGCAAAACAGGAGCTCGTGATTTGTTCGGCAAATAAGGAGAAAGTTGTAATCTTTTCTTTTCATTTTTCTTTGATTTTCATTGTAACCGGATCTTATAAAAAGACCGGATCTTTGTAACTCAAAAAGTTGTTATTTAAGATGACAATGGAATCGATAATGAAGAAAGACACGATTTTTACCGCGAACAATCTGGCGACCACAGTGGGAGCCGCCGATATCACTGCCGAGATCGGAGCGTCGCAGCCGCGGATCTCAATCCCGGTCGTGGAGGAGTTCGAATACGAGTTCGACCAGCAGAAGTTCGAGGAGTACCTGTCGTCCTCGTCCGGATCAACCTCCCCTCGCAAGTCCAAGAAGTTCTCCTCCAGGAGAAAAACTCGTTGGTATGAAGATGTTGAAAATACCAACGAAGATCTCACCCCGCTGGATGCCAAAGTTGCATCAGGTGAGATTCCTCCAAATCCCAACCAGGTCAGATCTGCTCTGGCCAACCCTTCCGCCGCAGAGGGCGTGGTGACTCTCTCGAAGAGAGCCCGCCAAAGGCAACGTCAACGCCTTGCGAAACAATTCGCAAAGGCCATGGAGTCCGTTGACGGGATTCGCTACAACGCGGATCTGAAGAACAAGGGAGGCAAACAGCCTCAACAAGAAATGAAGGGTAGCTCCTCCAAGCCGCCAACGAGCGAGTGGGTCCGTGTCAAATAGAATCGTTCGACGCTGGAAGAGCGCATTCGCAAGTGCCGCGCACTATCAGTGCAGGCATGGGCTCAAGCTGAAGAAGCCCGTAGAAAGCTGTAGAAAGACGTGGCCAAGAAGCCACCATCAACCCGCAAAGTTTGGAGGCCGAAGTCTGAAGCGGCGGTTCAGACCAAGGAGCAACAATTTCAGCCGTCGAAAGTGCAACTTCCGACGAACCAACCCAAATCGCCGATGATTTCCATAACTGCTCTGGGAGATCCCGCAGGTCTGTCCCAAAGAAGGAAATCAGCCTTGGAGCGCCTTGGTCCTGTTCCCGAGGAGCGAAGCAAAGCTCCAGTTCAAGAACGTTTGGGCCCGATGAAGAAGCCCCGAACGACTCAACTTGCTGGGGGTTGTCGTCATTTTCAGCATGATAAGGAGTTCAAGGCTGCTGCGGGCACCAATTTGCGCATCGAAGTCCAGGAGCCCGCTGAGAACTCACGCCCACAAAGGCATGTTTCTTGGCGCGTAACTTTTGAAAGCCCAAAGAAGGCAGTTCGCCCTCAGAAGGAAACGTTGTCATCCGATGATGATAACGTTATACCTGAGAAGTCGTGCCAACACACGATAGGTTACTCCGACCTTCAAACAGACGAGTTGTACTATAGTGCTGGGGGTACGAGTAAAGCCAGAAAGAGAAGTCCTCGAAGGCTATAAACTCAGTGCCCTTGTTCAAAGCTCATTCGGGCGGTACTGTCTGAGTGCAACTGCATCAAGGCAGTCCCCAAGAGAGTTTCGGTGTTCGAAAGACTTAATACCGAAATGCCAAAACCAAGGCCTAGGCGTTTACGACGAAAGAGAATGGTGGTTGAAGACGGAGGATTTCCGAGGGTCACTGCTAATATGACCAGCAAAGAGACATCGGCACGGGATAATCTCGAGTCGATTCTGAAAGCATCCCGACGTCTAACCCATCTGCAGTCTGGAGCCATCGCACGAGGAACTTATGGCAGGGTTCGGACAAGATTACCTTCAGAAGGTGAAGAGTCGGATGCCTGCTCTGCGGTCGCATCAGATAATACAGTATCCAGTGAGGGGGAACCCCGCGAGTCGCTGATGATAAGCGCGGAACAAGTGGCCAAGATGCTCGAAGAAGCCATGGCTAAACAGCAAGAGAGCTTCAAGTTCAAAATGCAGATGGCCATGCAGACTATGAGAGAGATGCATGACCAACAAATCCAGGCATTGAGGAACCAACAAGGCGAACCAAGTCGTCATAACCAGAACAATCTGGAAGATAAGGACACAGGTGCAAATGAAACTCATAACACCAATAACCCTCCCATCAATGCAGGGGGTGGCAATGAGAATGCTAGCCACAACACCACGCTTCTACCTCAGAATCGTGCTGACGAGAACTCGGGTGAAAGTTTGAAGATCAAAAATCTCGAGAGCAAGATCAATACGTTAATTTCTGCTCAAGAGATAAAGAAGACTGGCATTCCTTGTCCATACCCGAGAGAGTGGGAATCAATCCCCTATCCGACGAAGTTTAGTCTAATCAACTTCACGCCGTTCGATGGGAAGGGTTCCCCCACTCAGCATTTGATTTATTTCAAATCGCACCTGGGTGTTATCTCTGGTAACGAGCCTCTGATGGTACGGTCCTTCGTTGGTACTCTTCGTGGAGCCGCCTTCGATTGGTATCGCCGCCTCAAGCCAGGAAGCGTAAATAGCTGGGACGACATGGAGACAAAATTCCTCGCTAACTTCTTCGATGACGACACCAAGATATCCATCGGAACGTTGCTCGACGAGAAACAAAAGGATAGGGAATTGGTCGATACCTTCGTCAAGAGGTTTCGGAACAAAGCGATGAACTTTCGGGACCCAATCACTGAAGAGTTCATCCTCCAAACTTGCCACAACAACCTCGCGTTGGACGTGTTGGAAGCAATGGGGACAGCATCATCCAACTCTTGGAAAGACTTGAAGGTGTGCGGTGAACAAGCTGAGCGCTTCCTCCGAAGGAAAAAGGCCGAGAGGAGACAATCGACGACGAATCCTCCGAACTCAAACTTCACCTCCCGTGGTAAGGGCAAGACACCTGTAGCCGCTGTTGATGCTAATCAAACGTCACAACAGCAGCCCCGGAGACAACAAAAGACCTCGGGCCCGAAACTCTAAAAAGAGTATTCCTTCAAGGACGAAGACGTTCCAGCCATCTTCGAATCCCTCCTTGAAAACAACAAGATCAAGCTCCCGCCCATCACGAATCAGGAGGAAGCTGAAAATACTGCGGATCCAAAATACTGCGCATATCACAGGAGGATCCTTCATCCAACCAAGGCATGCTTTACACTCAAGAATAGCATCCAAACCTTGGTTGAAGCCGGCGTCATAACGCTAGGGTAAGCCAGTTGAGAACGGCCAACTCCAAAGAGTATACGAGTATAAACTGTTTCTCACAACTCCAAAGAGTATACGAGTATAAACTGTTTCTCAAAACTCCAAAGAGTATACGAGTATAAACTGTTTCTCAAAACTCCAAAGAGTATACGAGTATAAACTGTTTCTCAAGACTCCGAAGAGTATATGAGTATAAACTGCTTCTCAATCCTCCGACCGGTATAAGAGTGTAGGCATAAAAAATTGCCGATAGGTCCCCACGAACAGCTCAGTGTTAGGGAACGACGATGAACGTCACTACCCGGTTCACAAGAGTTCAATTGACATCGGTGAGCGCCTGAAGCGAATCGACGAGCTACGTGAGCCGACAGAATTTCAGAATAACGGGGATACGGACTGATCGGGAACCCCACGACCGCTGTAAAAGATGCAACGCCTATCATGTCCTGTTCGCCCCACTGATAATCCAACCATCGAGATCGACAGAGCTCTTCGTCAGAATTCCAACGTATCCGAAATCAATTAAATCCAAGTTGGGATGACGAATCAACGGCAAACGTACCCGGTAGCGCCTCGGACCGAACTGGGGCACCCGGGGGTGCCTCGGCAAGCTCGAAACACCCGAGGGGTGTCTTGGAAAAACCAAGACACCCCAGGGGTATCTCGGCCAGGCCGAGACACCCAAGGGG
>BQKN01022325.1:0-28561 GCA_022839385.1 Asparagus kiusianus
TGCGGCGACATTTGCCTACTGACGTTCCCACCGCAATGCCAGTGCAAGGATGTGACTCCTGATTGCCGCCCAGGCTGCAGAGTCTGTGAAGAAGTTTTGTACGGGAACATAGTGATTAAAGGTCACCGCTGCGCTGACTTTGACTTCTACGACTGCAAGAACCTGCCCACCACCGCTACTCCCAAACCAATCAACTGATCAAATCCATCTTTGTATTGTATGCTGCTAGCTAGCGCAGCTAATTATCTATGCGGGCTGCTTAAATAAGAGAGGAACGCCAAATGAATGATTGTATGACGACGGTGTTGTTATTAATCAATGCTAGCTATCTACCTATTTATGGCATCATAAACTTCATTGGGCAAAGCAAGCTTCTTTATCTGGTCTCGTTTCACACAATTTTTTTCCTTTTTGATTTTCTCTTTGTTTATTTCTAAAATTTTCTATACCATATCGTAGTTGTCACTAATTATATATTTATTATACAGTATATATATATATTATAAAAAGGTATGTAATAAATATAAGATAATTAAGTTATTTCTATTAATAAACATCTATATATATTACTATACAAATTAATAGAATAATGCATATAGTGAAAATAGATTGTAAAATAAATATGGACACCAGATTTACAGTGCTCCTGTTTTTCAAAATAACAACTGCCATCACACAAAAACTCATTCTCCTTCCATATTTTCGGAGTATCGAATGCACCCAATTTAATAAACATAAAAAGTATTTTTTTATATAAATTCTTGTAAAATTAAAGTTGCAATAGCAGAAATTATTTTTATCACATTCATTTGCATGTGTTAAATTTCTAGTATACATAAAAGAATATCAAGTATGCCCGGTATCAAGTTCAAAATTGGTGTTTAGTAGTGACTTTCTCATCCATTTATTTAAATTTGTCCATTTAAAAATGTTCCTCATTTGATCACACATTCAGTAAATGAACAAAAGAGAAGTGGTCATATAACTATATAACTATCAAGCACCAAATTTAATGTTTAACACCAAGCATACTTTATAACCTCTCTTTTTTATGATGAACTAGTCCAAACTCTCGGCTCAAAAGAAAGTTTCCTCGAACCCAAGTGCTCCAGCTCCTCCGCCCTTTTCTTCTTCAATCTCGTTGACTTCCGCTTCAATTGCTTTGTCATTCACTATGCTCTTTAATTTAGATTTTGTTGGGTGTATAAGGTATGGGTCATCAGGATTTCTTTTGGGTGTTGATAAAACGAGCAAGAGGTGTAGAATCTTTTAATTGATATAAATCATACAAAATAGATCTAGGGTTTCTAATAAGATATCAAGAATAAACCCTAGAAATATAATTAGACGCTGTGATTAATTCAAAGAGATTAAAACAAGAATGAAGAGCGGAAGCAATACCTAGTATCTATAATTCGGTCCCATATTTATAGATGTTGTATATTTATAATTCGGCCCCTCATCAAATTATAATTACAACCTGGTATTTACACAATTAGACCAAATACCCATTGACCCAAATTAACTAATTGATCACTTTATGTGGGTCAACCTTAAAGATAACAATACACATTGATGTAACATATATGCCCACAAATAGATTTAATTAGATTTAAATCCAACAATCTTCCACTTGGGTACCATATATTTTCTTAAAATGTGTATAACCTTATGAGCTCAAAAATAGTTATCACTAATAAGGGTATTTCCAAATAATCTCGTCAATTGACTATACCTATATAGGATCAAAGCGGTTTTCGTCACATTTATCGTGACTAAACCCATGAATGGTCACATATACCAACACAATCAAATAACATAGATCAATCATGCATGTGTAGCATGCAAATTATATGCAATGTGATCTGTATATGTCTATTTTTAACTGGTCCTATCTTAAACTTTAATGAGGTCAATACCAAACATAATGTAATAGAGTGTATGAATAGAATACTTTATTCTGATCAAACACAACAACCAAAAAAAAGCACAAAAAAATTATATACTCCCACTAAATCATGATATCCTCAAATAATACAACGCTCATATGAGCAGTGTGCTCATGAAAGACCTTAGGTGGCAATCCTTTAGTAAGAGGATCAGCTATCATCAAGTTTGTCCCAATGTGATCTATGAATATCTATCCACAGTGCACCCTTTCTTTCGTAACTAGGAACTTAATGTTAATGTGTTTTGACTTAGTCGAGCTCCTGTTGTTATTGGAATACATAACTGCTGATTTATTATCACAAAATAACTTAAGTGGTCTTTCAATATTTTTCAGAATGCGCAGTCCAGTAATAAAATTTCGTAGCCATATTCCCTGATTAGATGCCTCATAGCAAGCTACAAACTCTGCTGCCATAGTAGAGGAAGATACAAATGTATGTTTGACACTTTTCCATGATATAGCTTCTCTTGCTAATATATAAATGTAGCATGATGTAGATTTTCTGCTATCTTGGCATCCAGCAAAATCGAAATCTGAGTACCCCAATAACCTTTAACTATTCTGATTTTCTGTATGTGATCATATAATCTTTTGTTTTCTTAAGATACCTCATAACCCTTTTGACTGCTATCCAATGATCCGTACCAGGGTTGTTTAAGTATCTGCCTAAATACTAAAAATATACGCAATATCTGGATGCGTACACACCTGAGCATACATTAGACTTCCTATAGCCGAAGCATAAGGAATCTTTTGAATTTTTTGAATGTTACCTTTAGGGCATTGATTGAGACTAAACTTGTTTCCTTTAGCAATAGGGGTGTCACATGGTCTGCAGTCTTGTATGTCAAACCTTTTGAGTAATTTATCGATATAGCTCTTTTATGATAATTCAAGTATACCTTGAGAACGATCTCGATGTATTTGAATTCCTAATATAAAAGAAACGTCCCTAAGATCTTTCATCTTAAAATTCTTTGAAAGAAATCTCTTGGTTTTGTACAACATGCCTATATCATTAGTGGTAAGCAATATATCATCGACATACAGAACCACGAAAATATACTTACTCTCACTGAACTTATAATATACACAGTCATGAACAATATTCATCTCAAAACCAAACGAGATAATTATTTATTAAAACTTATGATACCATTGATGAGGAGCTTGCTTGAGTCCATAGATAGATTTTGTTAATTTGTTAACCATATTCTTTGGCTCTCCAGACACAAAGTTTTCTGGTTGTACCATATAGATCATTTCATTAATGTTTCCATTGAAAAACACAGTCTTAACATCCATCTAATGTTAGTCAAGATCAAAATGAGCAACACGTGTCATTATTATTCTGAAAGAGTCCTTCGACAAAACCGAAGAGAAAGTCTCTGTATAATCAATGCATTCCTTTTGAGTATAGTCTTTTGCTACAAGACGTGCATTATACCTCTCCACATTACCATTTACATCCTGCTTAGTTTTAAATATGCATTTACAACCAATTGATTTTGCACCTTCTGACAATGGAACAAGTTCCCAAAACTTATTATTTTGCATAGACTTGTACTCTTTATTCATGGCATCAATCCATTTTTGAGAGTTAGAACTTTCCATGACATGAAGGAAGTTGATAGGATCATCTTTCAACATTCCACTATTTTCCTCACGTTCTTGGAGAAATACAATATAATCATCTGGAATGGCATTTCTCCTTTCTCTTGTGGATCTCCTTAATAACATTTGGTTCTTGAGGTTGTTAAGTTTGTTTTTCTGGAACAGGAAATTATTTAACTTTATTTTCTTGAGGCTCCGGATTCAATTCTTGATAACAGATATAGGAACCGAAAAATTATCAAAATTGACAGTATGGATTGGGTCTGAAGCCAATTCCTCCTAAAAAACGTTGTCTCTAACCTTATTTCTCCCTGCAAACTTAACATCCTCAAAAAATATTGTTGTTCCCGTCTCAAAAATAGTCTTGAGTGTGGGATCATAAAACTTATAGCCTCTAGATCGTTCAGAATACCTAATAAAGTAGTTGCTAGCTGTTTTGGAGTCCAATTTTTTTTAATTTGGCCTATAAGGCCTTGTCTCAGCTGGACATCTCCAAATATGTAAATGCTTTAAACTGGGCTTTCGACCAATCTAAAGCTTATAAGGTGTTTTAGCAACTGTTTTACTTGGTATTCTGTTAAGAATGTAAGCTACTATCTTTAATGCTTTTCCCCAGCGTCACTCTAGTAAAGAAGAATGAGAAATCATACTTTTTACCATATCATTAAGACTCATGTTTTGTCTTTCAGCTACACCATTCATGTTTTGGTGACCCTGACATGGTGTACTATGGGACGATACCGCATTCCTCTAGGTATTTAGCAAATAATCCTAAACGTTGTTCACCTGAACCATCATATCTATCGTAGTACTCACCACCACGATCAGATCTAACGGTTTTAATCCTTTTGTTGAGTTGATTCTCAACTTCCAACTTTAAAAACTTTGAACACATCCAATGACTCAGATTTTTCATGAATAAGATATAGGTACCTAGAACGTGAGTAATAGTCTATGAATGATATAAAATATTATTAACCATTCCAAGATGCCGTAGGGAATGACCCATAAATATTTGTATGCATCAATTCTAAGATTTCTAAAGATCTATTGGCACATTATCTCTTAACTTTGATCTATTTCCCTTGATACATTCAACACATACGTCAAAATCTGAAAAATCAAGAAAATCCAAAATGCTATCAGACACAAAACGCTCAACTCTATCTTTTGAGATATGACCCAAGCGCTTACGCCATAATGTCGCTGAATTTTTTATTTATTTTACGCTTACTACCACATGATTCTACATACAAGATTTTATTATAAGAATCAATTGTATCAAGCAAATATAGGTTGTCATAAGTACTCAAGTAACCAGTTCCCAAAACATTTAAATTAAAAGATAAACTAAATTGATTGTTTCCAAATTAATAATGATAACCTAATTTGTCCAATATAGAAACAAAGACCAAATTACGTCTAAAAAACGATATGACAAAATTATCTATTAAATCCAAATATGATCCAGTTCCTAATAGCAACCTAAAGTGCCCAATTGCTTCCACGTCTATCGATTGTCCATAGCCCACAAAGATGTGTCTTTCAACATCACTTGGCTTTCGCTAGCTCAGGCAACCCTGCATAGAAACACCTATGTTAGTAGTAGTATCAGAGTCTAACCACCAAGTGTTTTTAGGTACTGAAGCTAAGTTAACCTTAAAACAGACCAAAGTATAGAATATACCCTTCTTAGCATGCCAGGCTGATATTTGGTATAATCCTTCTTTACATGTCTAGCCTTATTGTAGAAGAAACAACCATGATCATCCTTATGTTGTTTCTTCTGAATTGGACCATTTACAGCTTCATTATCATTCTTTTTTTTTCTTTTCCTTATCCTTAGAGGCATAAACCAAATGAGCACTTTTATTCTTATCTTGCTTCAACCTGTCTTCTTCTTGCACACAGTATGAAATAAGCTCATTTAGAGTCCATTTCTCCTTTTTACAGTTGTAACTGACATTGAACTGATTAAACTATGCAGAAAGAGACAACAGAACCAGATACACCAACAACTCATCACAATGATCGAGTTTAAGTGCCTTAAGTTTTGAAGTAGTATAATATATTTCTATAATGTACTCCATGATAATTCATTTGCCCTTATACTTTATTGAAATCAAGCGAGCTAAAAGTATGTTTGTTTCTACCTTATCGTTTTTCGAAAAATGCTTCTCAATTTAGGTAAGTAAATATTTGGCCTTAGTAATCCCTTCGAATTCTATACCCTTGAAGGCTTCCGGAACGCCGTGCTTGATGATCATTAGACTCATGCGATTTGAACGCTCTTACTTCTCATACTCCTTTTTTGTATCAGGAATGCTATCCGTATTAAGAAGTTAGAGTTGTTCAGTCCTTAATGTAAGGTCTAGATATATGCAGCAAAGAACCATTAGAATGTTTTCTTTCCAAACCTTAAAATTTGTCCCATTGAGCATGAGAATTGAATTGATATTAGCGGAAATTATTGCAGCAGATGCATTAGCTGAAACAAACAAATTTTTTTTGATATTATTAACCATAATTAGTAATCAATAAAATTCAAATAATGACAAATCCCATCTCAAGATATCTGATACAATATTAATATCAAGTCTTTGGACAGTAATATTAATTGCAAGTGATATCTTGTTGCAATAATCAAACACTGACAAAAACACATGTCAAATAATAAATCTATCTTTGGATTGATTCAATATTCACATGTAAATCTTATAATTGTCACACGTTTATCATCGCAGATGTGTATGTAGTCTAAAAAAATATTAACATTTCTTTGGGCCGATTAAATATCTATACGAAAATATACACACAAACATCTAACATCTCTCATGAATAATCTACACAAGAGAGGTTACTTTAGTAACATCTTATTTCAATTATACATTTGGAATGAGAGATAAAAATTAAATACCTTATTGTCATATTATTTGAATTAAATAATTGATTAGCTTCCAATGTTAATTCAGATTTGAATTAAATAAAATTTTGAAATTTACTTGAGCAATTAAAAGTAGATTTCTCTATTTTAATTAAGCATATAAAGGCTTTTAAAAATAAAGGCCTTACAACATAAAATTTATTTGATTAATAATCAAATAATCCATAGCTTAATTGTTACATGCCCATAACCTTAATTAAAATAACCATGTCCAAACAAAATATAATTCGGCCTAAAGTTAATTAAAGCAGGCTCATAAGTTTGCTTAAGTGGGCTTGGCCTGAAACAAATAAGAAATTAAGCCCACAACTCAAGAATTAACTTAAGTATTTAGGCTTGTGCCTAAACTCAAAATTAGCCCGCAGCCTTCCTTTAGCCGACGGGAACCTCACACTCGCCTTCAAGAATTTGAAAGCTTGCCTGAAATGAGACTCGAGGCCTTGCCAGAATCGAGCTGAAGTTCGCCTGAATCGAACGTTCGAAGCTCGCTTGAAGTCGGGGCTCGAGCTCACCTGTAGTTCCTAATTCGAGCTCGCCTGACACGAAGCTTCGAGCTTGCCTGTAAATGAGGCTTGAGCTCACCTAATTCGATCTTTGAGCTCGCCTGATCCAAGAGTTGAGCTCGCCTTCAATTAGGACTCGAGCTCGCCTGAAAAGAAGATCCACTTTGCCTGTATACGTTGCTGATGAGGGTTCACCTGAATAATCTTTGAGCTTGCCTAAATCAGGTAAACTCTTTTGCCCTAATTCTTCAATTAATTTCGGCACGTTCTTTTCAACCTTTAGGGTTTTGAAAAACGAAACGCCGTCACCTCTTAGGCTTCTGCACGAACACCCTTACGGTTTCATTCTGAACCGCCGCCAAAACTTAATCTCCCGCACCCTAAGGTTTCCTGATGCCACCATCATTGTCTTCCTTTGACAGCGGGGCTGCCAACGACAGATCACCGGCGAGGAGTAAGTGATGGATGACCAAAAACTTAAATCAACAGCACACGATCTTTATTAATGATTTGATCCAGATCATCCAAATGACATAATTAAAAAAATAAGCCAAAATAAAACATGATTTGCACCGATATGATTCAAATATATTAAAAATAATAATGAAGAGCGGGAGCAATACCTAAATCCATAATGATTTGCACCGATATGAATTAGGGTTTGATCTTCTAATCTTGAGGGTATCTCCTTTAAGTTCTCTTTGGATGAGGATTAAGAGAATTAGAGAATGTAATCCTAGATTAGGGACCATAACCCCATATTTATAAATGTTGTATATTTATAATTCAGCCCCTCATCAAATTATAATTACAACCCGATATCTACACAACTAGCCCATAATTAAATAAAATATCCATTGACCCAAATTAACTAATTGATCACTTTATGTGGGTCAACCTTAAAGCACTACAAGAAATCAGGTCTTTAACGGACAAAATTAATGAAGGAACTATGTGACTGTCATTAATATGTGTAAAATAACGACGGTTTTAAAAACCTTCATCGAGTGATCACAAATATTAGAGTAATAATGTGAAATAAGATAACAATTATTTAGTCCCTTCATTGATTTAGTTCTAATATTGTTGTTATTGTGCCTCCTGAAATGTGAAGGAGTCAATTACCTTCATTAATCATAAGTCCCAATCATAACAAGAGTACTAATCAAAATAATATAAAGGACCGGAAACCCAAACCTCCCTCTAATCGCAACTAATAAACCCTAGAAAAAAATCGCATTACTGTTCATGGTCTTCTATTCGTCGCTGTTCTTCATCACCTAATCTTCGTCGTGCCCGCCAGCCCCAACACTAGCGTCGGCCCAGTGCTAGCGCCACCCCAGCGTCGCCCCTGCGCTACCTCAGCATCACCCCAACGTCGTCCCTGCTCTTTCTCAGCGTTACCCTAGTGCCATCGTCACTTGAGCGCCACCCCAAAAATGACCTAGCACAGCCCTAGCACCACCCTAGTGCCAACGTCACCCCAGCACCGCTGCAGCCCTGCCCCAGCACCAATGCTACCCCAGCGCCGCCCTAGCTCTACCCTAGTTCTGCAACTATTTTCATTGTTAGCTTAATTCAACTTCTTTTTTCCTTTGCTTATACATTGCCAACAGATAATCAAAGGTCTGATGCTATGAGAACTGATTATGTTGTTCAGGGAAACAATCGACAAATATTCTAGAAGTTGAGTGGCTATAAAAATAGTTCAAACTTTATACTTCAATGTTTTATCATAGACCAGTAGTCTTTCTTCTCATCAAATCACAATGTAAGTAATGTTCATTTGTTTTCTATGTAGTACTTAGTTAAGAATTGGGACTCTGTTACCCAAGAAGATAAGTGGTTCTTCTATAACGAAGAAGAAGAAACAATAGTAAAGAAGTATATTTCTTTATGAAGGTAAACAGAATCGTCCCGATTTCAAGTGCTTTTTCAACATTTACTTTTAATTCATTAGTTACATTTGTTATTAATAACCACTTAAATTTTTTATAATAAGTGTGTAGCTCATTTTAATTTTATATGATATATAAATGTTTATATATACATTTGTTCATCGTCGAGAAAGCGTTCTTTGATGTTATCATTACAGTACATTGTGGCTTTTCTAATGACAACCACTCTGTCCATCTTGATCCCACAAAACTTGTAGCACCTATTAATGATTTAACTCACGGTGATGATAGGTGATACTTAATCTACTTCTTTATTTTGTGTCCTTATTAAACATTAGTTTTAACAATTCGTGTCGCTTACTCTAAAAAGCTCCTTCCGCTCCAACTAAGTTGTGTGGAGTTCTTAGCAAAGAAAAGCTTCAGAAGAGAGGCTTTCTTTACCCATTATTCTTTTTGACATGGCTCTGAAGGAGGTAAATAGTACTTACGATATGAAGAGATGGTAGGAATGTGAATTAGGCTAAATTTTACTTCTTTTTACCATCATCTCGATCTTGTTAAGAATGTAGTTTATAGTTGGAATCTAGATATTAAGGCCTGTGAAGGACTCATTTTTCTTGTAGAATAATGTTTCTGATGCCTAAGAAAATTATTAAATGATTTTAATAATTTTTCATGAGCATATAATGCTATATATTTTCCTATGCTTGCATGCTGGAATTATTTTTACTAGTAATTTTATTTCTATCTGTGGGATCAAATTTACTGTTTTGGTTCATGAATAATGAAACCATCAGGCACATATTCGATGATGTTAAAGAAGGGATGAATTCTGACTCGTATGACAGTCGAGGATCTAAAGATTGCTTACCTCAATGTATAATATGAGTCTCTTGTTTTCCTTATCAGAAGAATTTGTTTGACATTACATTCAATTTTATTATCATTATGATTTTGACATGTTCATTTTAGAGGATTTACTCATGGAAGAAGATGATAATGCTTGTGGCAACGCTTTTGGAAAGATGGGAAACTCTCCCCAGGATCGTAGAGGAAAAGATGTGTCTTTCTGTAAGTTATACTTTAATTTGCTTTTGATAGTTTCACGTATTTTTCTTTTGAACAATTGGAATATTAACTCTTGTTATTAGTATTGAATATTTGAATACTGTGGAAATTTATTTATTGATGTTATTAATGAATGGAGTTTTTGTTTTTTGCTTTTATTAATTATTAGGTATTTTTAATATATTTGTGTTGTTAATCTCAGTGTCATGTTGAGAATAATATGAAAGTTTTCTATGATAGTTGTCTATGAATGGAAAATTTATCATTAATGTATATTAGAAATTTATAGTCTACAATGACGGTTTTATAAACTTTATTTAGTACATCAACGAAGGGAAAGCACCATCATTGATGGGTTACTAATTACCCACCATAAGGACTTCTACGATGATATTCAACCATCATTAATAGGTCTTTAACGACGGGGATCTCACCCGTCGTTACACAACAACGACGGGAATGCAAGCCAACATTTTACAGTAATGACGGAAAAAATCCCCGTCGCTGATGGTAATGACGGTGATAATTATCATCGCAGATATGAACGATGGGAAAAAATCTCCGTCACTGATGGTAAGGATGGTGATAATTATCGTTGCTGATATAAATGATGGTAATATATTCCATCGTTATAGACTCTATAACGACAGATATTATAACCTTCATGACCCTTTAGCGAAGAAGGCTTCAACGACGGGTGATAAAGGGATTTTTTCATGTCGTTAGGATACAATAACGAAAGTTTTTAGCTCTTTAGTGAAGGGAAATCCCTTTGTTAAAGACGTAATTTCTTATAGTGAAGATAACAACACATACTGATGTAACATATGTGCACACAAATAGATTTAATTAGATTTAAATCCAACAAGAGGAAGACGATGATAAGCTTCTTGGGAGAGGAAGCATTAGGAGAGCTTCTTTAGGGGACAAGAGCTAGTTGATGGATTTTATAATAATAATATAACGAATCATTTTTGTAGGGGGTTATGTACAAAATTGCATAACTAAGTATTAAGTGAAGGAACTGGATGAGCACCACGTAGGCATCACTCTAGCTAAGATGCTGGTGCAACACACCAAGCCTGTTCTATCCCAATAACTACAATGGGTATACTCGGTGTCAAATATATTCCATCTATTTGATAGTGAGGTGGAGATCCCCCTATCCCCCCCTTTTTCCCTCTCAGCAAGAGAAATTTCACCCAGGGGTGGAACTAAAGTGGGGTCGCATTACCACACCTTTGGTCAAGGAGAAGAACCACTCCCTCCTTAATAAAACCCACCAGTCTAAGCAACTCATGCCAGTAAAAAAATAAATAAGTGACTACACATATAAACTCACAATATCCATCTAAGTTTCCACCTTCCCATCTGAGGAATGATTCAATTTGAAGATTTCACAAAATCCCTCTTAAGCTTTGAGATTCTTATAAAATCCCTTTCAACATTTAATGTTTTTTGAAACACGCCAATTTTTCATTGGCAAAAATCTCTCTCTGCATAATTTTACCATCGTGTGAACATTGCGGTTAACATTTTTAAGGGTTCTTTGAACGATGTTGAAAGTTGAAGGAGGCTACCTGAGAACCACAAAACTTAAGAGAGTTTCTGATAGTTTGAAAGTTAAATGGATTATCCGAGAAACGCTCGAACTTAAGAATGTAGCTTCTATCAGAACATCTTATAGAAATAGGGTGATCTATACCATACACGGGTGGTTGGGGGTTAGTTTGAGAATTTTAGCTATTCCATCTACAGTTCAAACCACCACATTCCTATAACGATGGCTCTGATGGGATTTTTAGTGCAAACTTAAGGGTGTTTTTAAGATTTATTCACTAAAAATCACCTTTCAATTTAAGTTCACCCTCACAACCATTACAAACGACATAAATTGAGAAAGATGTATTTAAGAGAGTGCTAATGATGCAACTGCATAATATGTACTATTCTTCAAAATACAAATACCGTAGGGGGCAATTGTAAAAGTTTTTTCAATTGTTAATTATGTAGTGACGCCACTTTAAGGAATCCTAATCTACAACTGATTTCACCCATACAACCTCGTGGTTGACACTCGCCACCGCTCGCAGATCCTCAAGCAGCTTGCTACTTTACCCATCCCTCCTCCCTATCATTGGATCACAGTATAGCCTAATCCTTACCTAAGCCCTAATTAACATCATCAAGGTCCACTAGTACAAAACATGGTAGTCCAAATGGTTTGGACTGTTTGAAAAAGTGTAGTTCTAAACGGTTTCAACCGTTTGGACAACAAAAAAACATTTGGGCAGAGGCCATTGGGGATGTGTGTAGGCTGTCTAAAAATCACAACAAATAGTTGATCCCTATCAAACATCAATCAACAGTCTTGGCTAAGAAGGTTGCAATCAGACGACTTTCGTGTCAACAAATGAGAGCTGCAAATAGAGGACTCTTCACATAGATCGAGAGGAGTTACAATTTGACGACCTTCTGACAACTGGTAAAAACTCTTTTCAGTGGTCATCACAATCAACTGTGTGAGTTACAATCTGACGACTCCCATACCCCACAATAGCTAAAGCAAAGATTACTGAACAATGGTCCTTGTAACACTCTACAGAAGAAGCTAAAAGTCAACTAGCCCCTTCTAAATGTGGAACTCATCTTTGCGTTTCAATTCTTGAAGCGTAGGCAACCCCTACATTTCAAGTCTTCAGCAAACGAAACGTAGGCGATCCTCGTGTTTCCTAACCCCCAGCGGATATTCACCCCCGCGTCTCCAGTCTAAGACGTGGAGTTAGGATTCTTGAACATTGTCTTGGGCATTTGACTCATTCAAACATGAGTTGAACGGTTTTAGAACCGTTTCCCCCACAATTTGAGGGATTTTCGCCCACTTAGGAGCGGATTTAGGGGTTGGTTACACCCCTTATCCTCCTATAAATAACCGTCTTACTCAACCGAGTAAAGGGGTTGAAGATTTTGGCATCTACACCGTACAAGGTTGAATTTTCTAGAGATCAAGGGTGAATTCTTTGGAGATCGAAGATTTCTTTCAGCCAGATTTTGAAGATCAAATCTCGAAGGATCCTTCAGCAACAGCAAATCTACTTGGCTATTAACCGAATTTTTAGTTCTAACAACTCTGTTACAGAGTTTCAACTCGCTCTGAGTTCTTAAACTCATTAAGAGTTATTCAACAAACTTACCACATAAGTTAATTATTCCCATGAGACAAGATGGATGGATCGTCAACGAAGAGCAAATTCGACGTAAGCATTTGAAGGAGACACTCCATCGCCACTGTGAAGAACCTAGAATTAAACAAATGGGAGAATCCAGATTATTATCCTCTCTTTTGTAATCAGGAATTCCAATTGTAATTGAGATCAAAGGAATATAAATCAATTTTCCTTTATTTCTTTTTACTATAAATTTTTCATAAACAAAAGATGGCGACTCCGCTAGGGACTAGCTTTTCTGACAAAGAAGTGGTGGCGCAATCCGACATCCACCTTATGGGAATAACCGTTGAAACTCTCATCATGGAGTTTGACCAAACCAAATACGAGGAGGCCCTCTCCTCTGGATCGCTTAGCCCAAAGGCTAGGCGCGACACCCACAAGATCTCCAAAGAGATCAAAACTGCTGCTAAAATGCCAAAGAAAGCCCTCTCATTTGGCCAAAATTCATCAAATAGCCCTCCTCTAAAGGAGTGAGCTTAGCCTCTGCCTAACTCATCCAACGAGTTGAGCGTTCCACGTCCACGTCAACACGACGTGCTACGGGTCACAAACGACCTATGGAGGAGGTGGGCTCTATAAACGCCGATGATGTTGCTACAAAGGCTTTGAAACAAGCCAAAAAGAACACCACTCGAAGACGGAGAAGATCCATACGACGGGCGCATCTTCGAGAAAGCTGATCTCTTGCCCAACACGAGAATTGCGTTTTTGAGACTCTTCCCGAACACGGCGTTTGTACTCCAGAACGTACACTTCGTGGCAATGAGCCTAATTATGAGCCTCGCGTAATACAATTGAAATACGACCCTCAGTGGCACGTTGTTCCTCTAAAACGCAGCCCTTAGGAAGGCGCTGCCAAAGATAAACACACGCCTCACATGTGCGTTCAAGCGAAACATGACCCTTAAAGGTCTGTTTCACCAACCAAATGCGACCCTCAGGGGTGCGTTCAACCAAAACATGACCCTCAGAGGTCTGTTTCATCATTTAAACATAGCCCTTGACCTAATGTTTACAAATCCAAACGCGACCCCCGCGTTTCTTCTCAAGAACACGACCCTCACGTTTCTTCTCAAAAGCGCGACGTGGTCCGCCAAGTTCAACAAGGTCAACATGGGTTTAAAATCCATGTTCGACAAGAATCAGTCTTACCCACTCAAGAGCAGGGGGTACCATCTCCTTCCTCTCACTCAAAAATAGACCTCTCCCAGGTGTCTGATTTACGGGAAT
The DNA here is from genome assembly GCA_022839385.1 of Asparagus kiusianus. Classification (NCBI taxonomy): domain Eukaryota; kingdom Viridiplantae; phylum Streptophyta; class Magnoliopsida; order Asparagales; family Asparagaceae; genus Asparagus; species Asparagus kiusianus. Next base: position 14,439 of record BQKN01022325.1, read on the forward strand.
TGCTATCGAGAGGGAGACCAACACAGCAAGCAGCTCATCCATACCAGTGTGAGCGGCTTATATCAGCAATCCTTTCAGAATGCTATTGTTGTATACTTAAACCTCATAAGTCTGTGTTCGACAGATTGACGGACGTCATCAGACCTACCAAGCGACAACGTCATCATAAGAAGAAAGTTTCTAAAATTGAATATCTTGAGGTCACTATTAACGTGATTGGCATAGGGAAAGTCTCGGCTCCTAACTCTGATGAATCAGAAAGAAGAAAATCTCTGACTGTCGGGGATATCTGTGATGAGTTTGAAGGGATATATCATCGAACTCGAACCCGGACAGGAGCTATCCGCTCGGTTAATTATCAAAATTTAGCCAAGGGGATTACTTCTGATGATGAACATTCAGCAATTGCTGAATCTTAATCCTCGAGCTCTGTCATGGCATGAGAGGCTCCTATTTACATGTCTGGAGGTCCCGAAGACTTAGTGAAGAGGGTTGACGAACATCATGCCATGCTCCAGGTATAGCAAGAGACACTTCTTCAGATAAAGGACATGTTGACCCAGCTCTTTGCTGAAAAAGGCCAAAGACCTGAATCTTCCTGGAGGACAATTTCAAAGGGAAAACAGAAAGCGCATGAGAACTTGGAACATGAAACTCATAACCTGGAATCTTCTTCTGAAAACGAGAGGGAGATGGAAAGAGAACCGAATCCTCAGTCAGCTAAAGTGGATGAGCTAGAACCTTGCCTCAACGCAATCACCAACAGAAGCGAGCTTCGTGAGAAAGGAGTGATACGGCCTTATCCTGCTGAATGGGACATAGCTCCATATTCGCTGAAGTTTAAGGCTCTAACTCTACAACCTTTCGATGGTACAGGATCACCGAACTAACACATCTACTACTTTAAGTCACAGACTGGAGATGTGGTAGCGAATGACGCCATCCTGACCCATTTTTTCATCGGCACTCTTAAAGGAGTTGCCTTCGAGTGGTTTATCAAACTACCTGCTGGATCTATTAAAAAATGGGTAGATCTAGAAAGGATTTTCTTGGCCAGATTCTTCAAAGATAACACAGAAGTTTTGGTCCCGACTCTTCTCGCCACCAAGCAGAGGAAAGGAGAGTCCATCAAGACTTATGTGGAAAGATTTCGCAACATGGCATTGTGATGCCCGTCAGGTATGACCCAATCGATCTTAGTTGAAACTTGCAGGCATAACTTGCAGACCCAGCTTCTCTCTCAGATAGGGGTGGTAGAATATCACTCATGGAGACAATTGGTTTCGCAAGGAAAACAAGCCGAAGAAATTGTTGATCGAGTCAAGGCTGAAGAAAATCCCCAACCTAAGCCGTAGCAACAACGCAACCAGCACAATGCTCCGCGCTCTAAGGGAAAAGAGACATTGGCTGCCGACACCAACACGTGTGCATCACCGGCTAAGCAAGGTAAAACTCTGAGCCAACCGAGAGCGTCCAAGCAATACTCGCTCAAAGAAGAGCATGTGGACACCCTAATCCAACAACTTCGGAAGAACAACAAATTGCAGCTCCCTGAGATCAAAAAACTAGATAAAGCAAAGAAGGTGGATGACCCCAATTACTGTCGTTATCATAGATTCTTGGGACATCCTACCAGAAAATGTTATGTCTTCAAAGACATCTTACAAAATCTGGTGAATGCTAACGTGCTCACCTTGAAGCCGGAGCAGAAGACCGTATCCACTAACTTGATAGCGGTCCAGTTCGGTGATTTCCCCCATGTGACGGCTGTAGATGGCATCATTCCCATCCACAAAGGGGAAATGCACCTGAAAAACACTGACTCACATAGTCAGAAGGACAGGGGGTTAGTACCCCTCTCTACCCTAAAAGGGGAGATCATGTCGGTCCATCCTGACCTGGTTGGAGACCAACAATAGACGAACACCTCATCCAAGAAGAAAGGAAGCAAGGCTAGATCATCCAACATGATTTGCCCCTCCGTAAATGACAATGATGACCATCTCAAACCTCTCACCGACTCAGAGGAAGAGAGAATCGTCCTGGCAGCAAACCTAGGAGGCAATCCTGGCACCCGGTCAGGAAAGATTTATTTGAAATACTATGACCAAAACGCTCAAGAAGCTGAGGAACCACACCAAGATGCTGGGGTTTCTGTTCCACAAAAGTCAATTGACAAAGGGAATTAGAAGGAAACCCGGTATAATTGGAACCTTCTGCAGGAAACCGGAGAATCAAGCACTCCTTTCCGGTTCAATGTCATGGCGCAACTGGCCAACATACCGGCTAGGATTACCCTATATGAGCTTCTGAGGTTGTCCAAAATCACCAAGGAAACTCTAATTGAAGCATTGAAGAATATAGAGAGCTTCATTACACAAGTCGCTCCAATCCCTAAAGCTTCTGAAGATCAATCTTGCTTGCAATGCCTACAAGCAACAAGAATTCTGCCGTGCATATCATTCACTTAAGAAGACATGCAAGTAAAACATATGTATGACCAACCTTTGTACTACACAGGGTACATCGGGTAATCAGAAATCAGCCGTGTTCAAGTTGACCCGGGCTCAGCACTCAGCATTATGCCTTACAGGGTCATACAGGTCTTAGGGATTCTCATGCATCGGCTGAACACCACTCAGACTACTATCTTTGGCTTCAACGGTAACAGTACTCGGCCCCTGGGGAAGATCAAGCTCAGGTGTTAAATTGGAGATCTCAAGTCCGAGGTGACTTATTATATTATAGATGCGGACACGTCTTACAACTTATTGTTGGGACGACCATGGATTCACGCAAACCACATTGTCCCGTCGATCCTACATCAGGTCATGAAGTATGTTAATGATGAGGGGGAAGTCCGAACCCTGATTGCGAAAAAATATCCTTTCAGAGGGGTAGAAAACTTCCACACAGATTCGGTCTTTTACTCAGAATCACAGGAGAAAGAAGATGTTGACAGTGGTAATGAAGTCGACGTCGAGCCAGACACTGAAGAAGATTGTCTGTGGGAGTTGAATATAAATGTAATGGGTCAAGTTAAGAACAATAATAATATACCGAGTGAGGGCGAGTGGTGCATTAATGAAGATTTTATTTTGGCGTACTTGTTTGATGTGTCCTCTAAAAATAAACAAATAGAGAATGATCCTAATGCAGGTACCAACCCATGGCACACATTGTGCACAGAGGCATCCCTCACATTGCTAATTAAGTCATCATTCGCTTCAGATGAAGAAGTAGAAGATGCGCAGAAAGCTTTCTTCAAAGTCCCATCCAAAAGGAAAGGGCAGAAGTCGGTCCACTTTAGTAAGTTAAACCTGAATTACTCAAACGAGGAAGTTCAGAAGAAGGTAATGGGATCCCTCAATTCCATTATCAAGAACCCAATTCTATACGTCTGATGAAGCGAATGGGATACAACTTTAATGAAAAACATGGTTTAAACTTCAGGAAAGGAAGACGAACACCGATTCGAATGTCTCTCACCCCTGAAGGAAAACCTCCGGATTATTATCAAAAGATTGGAAGAGGGGTGGGCTACTTCACAACTTCCTCCTTTTTAGAAAATGAAATAGATAGCTGTCTGTGTTAGGATCATTCATCCGGGACATCATCATGGGAATCTGATGTCACCATCGGGCCATTCTCTAGAAGTTTGACTATGAACATAGTTTCAACTAGTCATCCAGATGAAGACGCGGGGGTTGACGAAGAGTTAATTGAATCAACCAATGGTACCTGGATCAAAACGCCTTAACATCTTGTGGGATATGCGCTTCGAATAGCGCGAACCACCTACTGAAGATAAAGTGGTCCAGGTCAACATGGGAGATGAATCCGACCCTAAGCCTATCTTCATAAGTGAAGGCTTATCACCCTCTAAGAAAGAAGATCTTATATTTCTCGTTTGAGAATATGTAGATGTCTTTGCTTGGAATTATGAAGACATGTCTGGCCTTGACACAAAAATAGCCATGCATCGCCTCAACATTGAACCGATGCAAAGCACGTTAAATAACAGCAGCGCTGGTTTTGTCCAGAGATCATAGAAGATATTGAGTCAGAAGTCAGAAAGCTTATAGACTCATGCTTTGTCAGAGAGGACCAACACCCAGACTGGGTAGCCAATATTGTCATAGTTCCCAAGAAGAACGGTAAGGTTCGGATATGCATCGACTTTCTTGATCTTAACACGGCTTGTCCAAAAGACGAGTTTTCTCTTTCCATCACTGATGTCATGATTGACAATACCTGTGGATATGAAAGGATGTCTTTCATGGACGGATTCTCCGGATACAATCAAATAAAAATGTATCTCGAAGACAAAAAACATACAGCGTTCAGAACACCATTGGGGGTGTATTGCTACACAGTGATGCCATTCAGCTTGAAAAATGCAGGTACAACTTATCAACGTGTAATGAATACCATCTTCCACGAACATCTACGTAAGAAAATTGAATGCTACGTTGACGACATAGCAGTGAAAAGTCAACACAAAGATGCGCATCTTACAGACCTGAGGACAATGTTCGATATCATGCGAGCATAACAGCTGAAGATGAACCCAACAAAATCATTCCTTGGGGTATCTAGCGGAAAATTCTTAAGATTTATTGTCACATCCAAGGGAATTTCTCTTGATCCAGAGAAAATTCGTGCTATCCAAGACATGCCGCCTCCGAAGAATCTCAAAGAACTTAGAGGTTTATAAGGCAGATTGGCCTACATCCAGAGATTCATATCCAATCTCTCGGGACACTGCCAACCCTTCTCTAAGCTCATGAAGAAAGGAGTGTGCTTTGTTTAGGATGGAGACTGCCAAAGAGCATTTAAGGAGATTAAGAGATATCTCACCCAACCACCGGTTCTTGTGGCTCCAATATCGGCAAAATCGTTCTTGTTATACGTGAGAGCTATGGACCATTCTCTTAGAGCTTTATTAGCTCAGAATAATGATCAAGGACAAGAGCAAGCCATCTACTACCTAAGCAGGACCATGATGAGAGCCGAACACCAGTATAATCCGGTCGAAAAAGAATGTCTCGTTTTAGTATTCGTAGTCCAAAAGATGTGACATTACCTGGTAGGACAAACAATTCATGTCCTTTGTAAGGTAAATCCCTTGAGAGTTCTGATGACGAAACCATCATCTCTAAATTGTCGGCTGGCAAAATAGGCTATCCTCTTGTCATAATATAACATGCAATTTATGCCCCAAGAAGCAGTCAAGAGTCAAGTGTTGGTAGACTTCATAGCCGATCACCCGATGCCAGGGACATCTAAATTGTATGAAGAGTTGCCCGATAAAGTCGCTAAAGCTTGCGTCACTCAAGAAGCTATGTAAGTGTGGAATTTATTCTTTGACGGTGCATCCAGAACAAATCTTCATGGAGCAATTACCGTGGGAGTAGGAGTAGTATTCATCTCTCCAAACGGTCACGTGATCCCAAGGGGATTTTCCCTGATCGAGCACTGCACCAACAATATAGCCGAGTATAATGCTCTGCTATTGTGACGCCCCTGGGTTCACATAAGGCGGTGAAACCAAGAATGTCAAACCTGCCATGCACCACACCATGTAACAACATGTTTCACCATCACAATTAACATCTATCTAGTAGAGTCAATAACAGGTGTAGGTACAAAAGCAAGTAAAAGATAATACACGAAGGACTGATGAAATGATAATGATCAAATAAATATCTCATCATCCAACAAATGGAAATACGTAGTCAATGTCTGAATAAATAAATTGGAGTACTCAACAAGTCTCAAATACAAATATCTGACAAGAAGGAAATAAGGCACACATCCTTTACAACTTCTAGGATAATACTCTCAAATGTCTAACAAAATCTATAGTGGAGCTCCAACATAAGCATAACTAAACAGCTGACCACTAAATTGTGTCGCCATCAACCTGCGACTCTCCGGGCTCCTGGATCGTTACCTAAAATGGGGAGGGACAACGAGCGTTAAAGCGCTAGCGAGCAACATCACAACCAACCCAAGGGAAAAGGGCTCGTTGTATAAGAAAATACAGTTAATACATAAAATTCTAAAATCATAGATCCTAACAAAGAGGATTTTAGTATTTAGAGATTTGCAACACGAGCATAGGTACGTCGAGCGAAATAATCCAAACAAGGAAACCCTCATGTATATACCTTGTATCTCAAATTGTAAATTTCTAAACACTAAACCCGAGTTCTAGTATAGGAACAAAATAAAAGAAATACACTCATCTCAGAGCATAAAATACTGTATCCTATCATAGCCAAATAAGTGTCAATTGTCAACAATTTACATAAATGTCATGTCCTGATTCAAATAAGTGTCATACTCATAGCTTAGCAAAAAGCCGACACATGGTCAAAAAGGGAAAATGTCCGACACGAGGACTGGAATGGATTATAGTTCAACACGAGGACTTTAAGAGATTATAGTCCAACACGAGGACTGAAATAATGTAGTTCTGCCCGATATCTGGACCAAATAGTGAATATCGATGAGATATGTTAAAAGATATATATATATATGCAAATCTCATACGCCCCTCGGTGCGTGATTCTAAATTTGGTACTCTCAAGTCATCTATCATGCACAGATATATGGCAAAAACTGAAACTAGTATTAGATAATCGAGGCAAAACCCCCGAACACATGAAACATACAACAAATCTAATAGTGCACAAAACTGTGCGGCGGTCGACCGACCCCGTCGACCGCCAACGGAGATGAACTTCACTGTTCAGCAGATACATTCACGGTCGACCGTGTCGGTCGACCATTAAGACATCGCGGTCGACCGCTGCGGTCGACCGCGCAGAGGTCAGGCGCATCCTGACCTTCTGCGCGCCTAGCGGTCGACCGTAGCGGTCGACCGCGAGGCAGACAGAACCTAGATTTGGGTTTTTCTGTCAAGATCCAAACTTGTAAAAAAATTTCTCTTTGAGTTAATCAGCAACCAAGCATGTAAAATGTCACATAAAAGATGAAAGAAAACTGAAATTTTACACCTTTAGAAATCATTACCAAGATCCCAACATATTTAAACATGATCTACCTATTATTAAAACCATAAAACAAAATTTTACTCCTTTTAAGACATATTCAGATCTAGATCTCTTTAACAGAATTCATTGGTGAGCTTTTAAAATAAGGAAAACCTGAATCTCATATTATATGCCATAATGATCTATTAGCTATTCAAAAATATGAATTTGGCTCAATAAAACCAAATAAAAACTCAAGTTTTGATATAAAAACAAAAGGGGGTGGAGTTGGGCGAGAAGTTACTCGCCTCTGGTGAGAAATGAATCCCTAGATCTGCAGGAGGTTGATCCCCTTTGCTGAAATCCAACAATTCCGCTGAAAATCCTCAAGAACTCCTCCCAAATTACCAAGCAAAGAGAATTAGGGTTTTAGGGAAGAGAGGGGGGGCTAGGGTTTTGGTTTCAGATCTGAGAGAGACTCTCTCGGGCACATTAGCTTATATACCAACTCACAAACCTGACCCGAAACCCGTTTAAACCCAAACCTGAGAAAAAACTCTCTGACTGCTGTGCGGTCGACCGACGCGGTCGACCGCTACGGTCGACCACGTAGCAGAAAAACGCCTGCTGCTGGGCATATACTATGCTGGTCATTTCACTCGATTTCTCTCACATAGAAACACTCGATGGGTTCTCAAACACAGATAATCACATTCATCTGATATATATATATACGTGTATATATGATTATTTATCATACGAGAATTATTTATTATTAATAATTCATATATATTCATTGTAGAAATTTCGGGGTTTTACATTCTTCCCCCCTTTAAAAGAATTTCGTCCTCGAAATTAGGAAATTATACGAATCTCGAAATATGAACTACTAAATAACATATGGAGATATTTATACTTAACGATCTAAAATGGTAATATTCTCGCTCAAATCCTAATCTAGTGGAACTAGTACATCGGGCGAAAAATCCAAACAAGGAACCCCCCATACATATACCATGTGTTCCAAAAGATTAAAAATTAAGCGAAAATATCTTCATTCTAGCGTTAAATGTAAACATAACCAAAGGTATAACATAAAGATATATAACATGATAAGAATTTATTTACCTGCTCAACCAAGTGTGGGTCGTCGCGACGCATGTCCTCTTCGCGCTCCCAAGAAATCTCCTCAACGCCTCCTCGGTTCCACTGAACTTTCACTAAGGGAATCACCTTATTCCTGAGTCTCTTGTCCTCTCTGGCAAGTATACAAACCAGAATCTCAATAGTAGTCAAATTCTCCTGAAGCTCAATCTCTGGTGCATCCAAAACTCGCTGCTGCTCCTCATCATGCAAATGTTTCTTGTGCATAGAAACATGAAATACATTGTGTATACTAGACATCGATCCTGGAAGATCTAGTCTGTATGACACAGCTCCAACGCGCTCTATAATCTGAAATGGTCCAATATATCTCGGCGCAAGCTTCCCCCGTCACCCAAATCGCTGTACGCCTTTCATAGCCGATACCTTCAGCATAACTGAGTCTCCAACCTGAAACTCCAAGGGTCTTCGCCTCTTATCTGCATAACTCTTCTGCCGACTCTGAGCGGCTAGAATCTGCTCCCTGATCAATGCTACCTTCTCGTAGTCTGCCTCACTAGCTCTGGCCTAAGCATCAAGCTGTCCTCTGGCTCTGCCCAACATATCGGTGATCTACAGGGCCTCCCGTACAATGCCTCATATGGAGCCATACCGATCGTCGCCTGATAACTGTTGTTATAAGCGAATTCTACCAATGGAATATGATCCTCCCAACTGCCTTGGAAGTTAATAACACATGCCCGCAACATGTCCTCTAACATCTGATTAACCCTCTCCGTCTGGCCATCTGTATGGGGGTGGAATACGCTGCTATAAGATAGCCTGCTGCCAAATGAGTCCTGAAAACTCCTCCAAAAATGTGAAGTAAAAACCGATCCTCGATCCGACACGATCGTGTCTGGAACTCCGTGAAGTCGAACTATCTCCCGAATGAAGATCCTCGCATAAGCCTCGGCTGTATAAGTGGTCCTCACCGGAATAAAATATGCTGACTTCGTCAATTGGTCCACTATCACCCAAACAGAATCATTCCCCTTCTTCGACTTCGGCAACCCTACTATAAAGTCCATAGAAATATCTGCCCACTTCTACTCCGGAATAGGCAAAGGCTGAAGTGTCCCTGCCAGTCTCTGATGCTCTGCCTTCACCTGCTGACAGGTAAAACATCTAGCCACATAGTCTAAAATCTCTCTCCGCATACCACTCCACCAGAAATGTCTCTTCAGGTCTTTGTACATCTTGGTAGTCCCTGGATGTACTGTGTACCGAGTACAGTGCGCCTCATCAAATAACTCCCTCTTCAGCTCTACACTGGTTGGCATAACCAGTCTACCCTTCATCCGCAATCCTCCATCTGCTCCAATGGTCCAGTCCGCCATAGGCTCTTTGGAGATCTCCTCCTTACGGATTTGAATCCAAGAGTCTTCCAACTGAGCTCTGACAACCCTATCACTCCAAGATGTCTGCACTGACATAGCTCCGAAGAATGCACTGGTACCACCAACCTCGGGTCTGAAGTCAAACTAGCTAAGAGTGATAAGATCCCGATGCAGCGAACACCTCAAAGCCGAAACCTGATGTTGACGCTTCCTACTTAAAGCATCTGCTACGACGTTCGCCTTCCCCGGATGATACTGGATAGCGAACTCGTAGTCCTTAATAAACTCAACCCATCTCCTCTGTCTCTGATTGAGTTCCTTCTATGAAAAGAGGTACTTCAGACTCTGGTGGTCTGTGAATAACTCAAACTGTACTCCATATAAGTAGTGCCTCCATTACTTCAGTGCAAATACCACTGCTGCTAACTCTAAGTCATGAGTGGGATAGTTCTGCTCATGCATCCTCAACTGCCGTGAGATATAGGCCACCACCCTCTGAGTCTGCATCAATACGCCTCCTAAGCCTGCCAATGATGCATCTGTATACACAACGAATGTCCTGTCACTGCTCGGAATAGTCAGAACTGACGCCGTAGTCAACTTAGCCTTCAAAATATCAAAGGTCTTCTGGCACTCCATGCTCCATACGAACTGTAGACCCTTCTTCGTAAGGTGTGTAATCGGCGTCGAAATCTTCGAGAAGTCCTGAATGAACTTCCTGTAGTAACCAGCCAAACCCAAAAGGCTACGAATCTCTGTCACCGTTTTCGGTGGCTCCCAATCAATAACTGCTGCGACCTTAGCCGGATCCACTGCTATACCCTCTCGACTGATAACATGGCCAAGAAATCTGACTTCTGAAAGCCAAAACTCACACTTGCTGAACTTAGCATACAACTGGTGATCCTGTAGAGTCTTCAAAGCTACTCGTAGATGCTCCTCGTGTTCTGCCTCTGATCTCGAGTAAATGAGTATATCATCGATAAAAACGATCACAAACTGATCTAAGAAGGGACGGAAAACCCGGTTCATCAAATCCATGAATACCGCGGGTGCATTGGTCAACCCAAATGGCATGACCAAGAACTCGAAGGACCCATATCGAGTAAGAAAAGCGGTCTTGGGAATATCCATCTCCCGAACCCACAGCTGATGATAGCCAGAACGAAGATCAATCTTCGAGAAATACTGCGCTCCCTACAACTGGTCAAACAAGTCATCAATCCTAGGTAGTGGGTACCTATTCCGGATAGTGACCTTGTTCAACTCTCTATAATCTATGCATAATCTCATACTACCATCCTTCTTCTTCATGAAGAGGATCGACGCGCCCCACGGAGAATGACTCCGGCGAATAAAACCCTGGGCTAGCAACTCGTCCAACTAGGTCTGAAGCTCCATCATCTCAGCTGGTGCCATGCGATAGGGTGCGCAGGATATCGGGGCTGTGCCTGGCTGCAACTCAATACAGAACTTAACCTCTCTCACAGGAGGTAACCCAGGTATGTCCTGAAAGACATCCTAAAAATCCGAGACAACTCTAGTCTCCAATAACTCAGCACCTTGATCCTATCACATCACCTCCTTGATGTACGCCAGAAATGACTCCGCAAATCGGTTGCCCTGAGAGGTAGCTACAATCATCTCGGACCCGTCGGACGCTCGAAACTTGACTGTCTTCGCAAAGCAGTCAATACTAATATGCTAGGAAGACAACCAATCCATACCAAGGATGACATCGAACTCGAACATATGCAACACTATCAAATCAACTATAAACTCTGACTCATCTAAACTGATGGTCCACCTCCTACAAACGCTCTCCAGAAGCGATACCTCACCTAAAGGGGTGGAAACTGATAAATGGGTGTCTAGAGGCTGAGCCATGAGCTGGAGTCTATCCATAAATGCATGTGAGATGAAAGAATGCGAAGCTCCCGAATCGAAAAGAATACGGGCGGGAAAGGAATTCACAAAGAACGTACCCTCCACTACGGTTCCGCTGGCTCTATGATCACGGGGAACTACTGCATATACCCTGCCTGTGCCTAAAGACTGCTCTGCTACTGGAGATGGAGAATATGGGACAATCTGCCCCTGAGGGACCTCCTGAACTGTTCGAATCTGTCCCTCAGTCCTCTGAGTTGCTGGCGGTGCCTCAAGCCTGTTCTGCTGGCCCTAACCTCTGTCCTGCTGATACTGCTGCTGCTGCTGGTTCGGGCCCTTGCCCTGCTAGGCTCCTGCTGGTACGCTACGACATTCGGATGCCTTATGCCCAACCTTGTGACAATTAAAACAAGATCCCTGGAACTTGCGCTGCTGATGCGCTCTCTGATCCTGTTGGGGTCCCTTTTTATAAGGGCCCTGATGCTGCTGCTGCTGTCCAGAAAAAGGTCTCTTGTTCTTGCTCATATCCCCACTCTGTCCTATCTTCGCCTTCCCCTCCTTATCCTTCTGGAACATAGTAGTCTCAATCTCCTGAGAAGTGGCAACCTCAGCTACCTCCCTAACTAAATAAAACCTCCTCGACACGAGATACCGTCGGAGATTAGGGCGAAGCCCTGCTAAGAACATCTGAGCCTGACGCTTTCCCGTCTGCCACATGCCCATGAAATGTAGAAACTCCATGAACCAGCTCTCAAAATCCGCCACTGACATGTCCTCCTGAGTCAATCGGGACAACTCGAGCTCCTTCCCAGTCCGTGCTACAGAAGAAATGTACTGCCCATCAAAGAAGTATATAAAGTCCTCCCAGGTGAGGGTCATCCTCTGCTCTGGGGTAAACTGAAGTCGGTACCATCTCCCTTCAGGCTGTAGGATGCCAGCCTCTGCTTCTGAACTGAATCTACACCGAGTATGTCAAGTATGTTGCTCACATCCTCCTTCCACTTATGGGCTGCAAGGGGGTCTGGTGACCCCTGGAATTCTGGTGCCCTCATTTTCTGGTACCTCTCCACCATACGGAGCCAAGCCTCCTGCTCTGTGGCTCTATCTGGGACTGCTAGAGGAATGGCTGCAGACGTGACCTTTGGGGGTCTCTCTCTGACAGGAACGGCAGGTATCCCTTGCTGCTGATCTACCGGTGGTGGTGGTGTCCGTGGTGTTATATGAGTCATCACCAACTCCTCAATGGCTGTCATCCGGGCAATGAGAGGAGCCATGATGTCCACCAAATACTGAGGAGCCTGTTGCAGCTCGAGTGGAGCCTGCTGCGGATCGGGTGGAGCCTGCTGAGGCTCGGACTGAGCTGGCTGCTGCTCTGATGGAGTCTGCTGTGACTCTACCTGGCTAGCTCTCCTGGTACGAGGTCTACCACGTCCTGCCATCTATCTCTGATCATAAGAAAAGTAAAGTTCATGAGTCAAAGTAGACGTATATTCTATTCATGCTTAGTACATCACACATATACTTAAAGCAAAAATAGTCGTTATATACAAAAAAAAATATTTCTCAAAATTTTTGAGATATACGCATATATCGCCCTCACTCATACTAGGAATTCCTTACGGACTCTATACATAAATCCTAAGAAACTCTATCCTAGCTCCACGAGTCGACACAGGATGATCCTAAGGATACTAGAACTAGAGCTCTGATACCAACTGCGACGCCCCTGGGTTCACACAAGGCTGTAGTCCAAGGTGAAACCAAGAATGTCAAACCTACCATGCACCACACCGTGCAACAACATGTTTCACCATCACAATTAACATCTATTTAGTAGAGTCAATAACAGGTGTAGGTACAAAAGCAAGTAAAAGATAATACACGAAGGACTGATGAAATGATAATGATCAAATAAATATCTCATCATCCAACAAATGAAAATACATAGTCAATGTCTGAATAAATAAATTAGAGTACTCAACAAGTCTTAAATACAAATATCTGACAAGAAGGAAATAAGGCACACAACCTTTACAACTTCTAGGATAATACTCTCAAATGTCTAACAAAATCTATAGTGGAGCTCCAACATAAGCATAACTAAACAGCTGAACACTAAAGTGTGTCGCCATCAACCTGCGACTCTCCGGGCTCCTGGCTCGTTACCTGAAATGGGGAGGGACAACGACCGTCAAAGCGCTAGCGAGCAACATCACAACCAACCCCAAGGGAAAAGGGCTCGTTGTATAAGAAAATACAGTTAATACATAAAATTCTAAAATCATAGATCCTAACAAAGAGGATTTTAGTATTAAGAGATTTGCAACACGAGCATAGGTATGTCGAGCGAAATAATCCAAACAAGGAAACCCTCATGTATATACCTTCACTACTAGAAAATGGGTCATTGGCTACGGATATTTAGCGACGGAATATTCCGTCGCTATAACATGCCTTATGGCGACAGAATTTCCGTCGCTATTTAACCATAGGCAAATATTGTTATAGCGACGGAAAATTTTGTTTTAGCGACTAAACATTTCCGACGCTAAACTATTAACGACAATCTACACTTTCGTCGGTAAAAAACGATTTAGCGACAGAATTTCCGTCGCTAAAACCACCTTTAACGACGGAATAATCCGTCGCTAAAAGTTTTGGGTGGGAAAAAAATTTCGGGCGCGGGCGCCCAAAATTTTGGGCAGCCCGCGCCCGTTTTTACCGATGGGGGGGGGGGGGGGGGGGGGGGGGG
>BQKN01022325.1:33860-63438 GCA_022839385.1 Asparagus kiusianus
TGCCTTTATATTATCTGTTTGACTGGTTATCATGTATCAGTTTGTGTCATGTATTATAGTATTGCCTTTATATTATCTGTTTGACTGGTTATCATGTATCAGTTTTTGTCATGTATTATAGTTTTGTTGGGTACTCATTATGTTTTTAAAGTATAGATGACAAAAGGATTACGTAAGAGAGCGCTTGAGAGACTTTTTGGTAGACATTCTGGAGGCGACGCACATGGCTCTACGTCAGGTATTTTTATTTATTTATTATATCTGTACATTTCTATAAACTAGTAATACGAGCCTAACATTATTTTTTAACATTTCCTACGCAGGCCGCATCGCTGCTACACATGACTCGCCGCCACAGGACACAGGACGAGGAGATGCTCCACCTGATGCGGAGACACTCGTTGATCCTACCCAGCATGCAGAGATGCCACCGTCGCCTCCTTCGCATGCAGATGTATTGGAGGAACGCCGATATGAGCCATATAGCGCAGCTGTAGAAGCTGCACCACTACCGCCGGATTCTATTCCGGATCAGCGAGCCCACGACCCGGCCAAGGTAAAGGGGGATTAGGATGCTTATCACGATTTGCGACCTATCGCACAGCATAGGTATGAACAAGCAAGGCGTAGATGCCTCGAATTGAAAGGTGTGTATAGATTTTTATAGTTTATCTGTTAATATTTTAATTTGTATTATCGATATTGATTGATTTATATTTCGCCTGAATTTCATAGTTTAGCTGTAGAAGCTGCACCACTACCGAGCGACCTACTAGGCGCGGCCGTGATGGTACCAAGCCACAGAACCTCATCCCAGATATTCATCGGAGGGCCGTGATCCGATGGGAGAACGGCGTGCCTGTCGGGCCATTTGCTAACTCTTTTAACAATTTCATCGCCGCTTTAGCCAGGAGACATGATTTCTTCAACATATTTTTGACGTGGAAGTCGCAGCAGATTGATGCGCTGGTGGCTTGTTGGAGATATATATGTGTGAGTCATTTATTTTAATTCTCATAATTATTAGTCATTTTATTATTTTGTTTAACACACTGATTTGTATCTCTTTTTTCATTGCATGCTGAAGTGATTTTTCTTTCTTGACGATTACGCTTGTGCCTGGACTTACTGCTTCACGTAAATCAATCTATAGTTCAAGAGGTGGCGGTTTAAGCTGAAGAAAAAATATTTTATTCAAAGAACAGAAGATTGGGAGCGTTACTGGCATCTTGACGAGCACGTAGATGGAGTAGATTTTTTTGCACTTTGCGCTTATTGGGACACGACCGAAATTCAGGTATTATTGAAGTATATATTTTTGTTTATTGTTTGAAATTCTATATTATATCTGTTTAACATTGTTTTGCAGGATCAAGCTGAAACAGCAAGGAGGAACCGCAATGCGCCCTGCAGTTACGAGCATCACGGGGGCTCCAGGTCCTTCAGCCAGCATTATCATCAATTGGCGCTTGAGGTATATAATATATTAGCTCTTAGGTTATCAATTTGAGTATAATTTATGTGTTATGAGTTAATGATATATGTGAATAAAATAGGGAAGGGGAGAACTCGGGCATTTTGCAGATCGTATTCTAACTGGTTGGAGTCCAAATTACGCCGATGAAGTGAAGAAAGCACAGAACCGGGATCTGGCTGTAAGTAGCAGTTAATTTGTATATTTAATTTTTATAACAATGCATTTTAAATGTGTTAGAATTGACCGGGTTGTTTTGGTATATCGCAGGAGAAATTACATGCTAAGGTGCAGGAGCAATTATCACAGACTCAGGTCGATTCTAACACTCCGACCCGATTAAGTAGAGAGGAGGAGGATAGCATCATCGAGACGGTCATTGGACCGAGTAGGAAGAATAGATACAGGTGGAGAGGATCCGAGCATCGGCCGTACGAGTCCAGTAGCACCTACAAGTCTACAGCTCCACCAGGATGTAGTTCTTCTCAGGACCCGACTATTGAGCAGCGGATGAAAGCGATGGAAGATTGGCAGTCACGTCGGGAGTCGGAGCTACTCCAGATGGCGGAGGAAGAACGGAGGCGCCAAGAGCAGAGGGAGCTAGAATTCGCCCAGTTCATATCGACTCTGCCTTTTGATTCTCAGGAGGCATATAGGAGATGGTTTTTGGCGGATCAGGTAATATATATATTTCTTTTTTAATTGAATGAATTAAATATAAAATTCTTACTTAGTTATGAGTATGCCATGTGACTAAATGATATCACACAAACTGTTACACACAAACTATATCTCTCTCCGAAACACAACTAAAATTATATACTTAATGTTTTTATGTGATGGTGGTGTTGATGGTGCGTGCGTGCGTAGCGATGGTTGTATTGGTTAGTGAGTTGGTTAGTTGGTTGTTATTTTGTTTTGTTGTGGGGCGTTCGTGCGTAGGGTCGTTGGTTATGTTGTTGGTTGGTGGGTGTTTTCGTCGTGGTGGTGGTGGTGGTGGTGATGATGATGGAATGGGAGGGGGTGGGGGGTAGGAGTTTGGTTGGTGGGTGGGTGGGGTTGGGGGATTGTTATTGTGGTGGTGGTGGTGTTGTTATTGTTGTGTTGTGGTGTTGCATGTGTTGTATTGTCGTGGTCGTTATGTGCGTGCTTGATGTTGGGTTTGGTCGTGGTGGGGGAGGGGGAAGTGTGGGGATTGGGTTGAGCTGGGTACTCGTGCGTGCGTGTGTGCGTGTTGGTGGAGATAGGTACGGGTGCGTGCGTGTGTGCGGGTGAGGTTAGAGTGTGTGCGTGCATTGTTAAAAACATGTGCGTGCTTGCGTATAATACATAAAAATATGCCATGATACTCTCTCTGAATCATATAACATGTAAGAATATGCCATGATACTCTATTATTGCTATACTTACATGTCATGCCTTGTTGTTTATTATAATTTGTTACTTTACTGTAAAATTCAGTTTTTGATGATGTACGTATTGCTCTATAACGTTTTATTTATATTTTTAGGCTGGGACTTCTCGACAAGGTGGAGTTGGTGGTGAGGATGATGATGATCGGGACTGAGTTTATTTGATTTAACATTGAAAACAATGGGTGTGCTGTATAAATAACATTTATAATGTTGGGATATTTATTATGTTTTTAGTGAAATAATTGTTATATATGCGTGAAATATGTGTTATATGTGCTTGTGTTGTGTAAATTTATTGTACATGTTATTGTTGTGAAATATATTGTACCGGAATTTCTAATTTTCAGAAAAAATTTAAAAAAAATTTTAGATGACTTTTAGCGACGGATATTCCGTCGCTAAAAGATCTTTTAGCGACGGAAAACTAACACGCCAGACATGCACTAATACAGATTTCAGCAACGGATTTTCCGTCGCTATACATATTGGTGACGGAAAAATGTATAGCGACGGAAACTTCCATCACAAAAAGTAACAGCATTTGGCGACGGTTTTTCCGTCGCAAAAAAGTATAGCAACGGTTAAGTATATATTGACGGAAAATACCGTCATTAAAAAATTATACATAAACGACGGATATTCCGTCGCTATATAATCGTCGCTGATATTTAGCGACGGATTTGCCGTCGCTAAAGGTAGATTTACCTACCCTTATAATAGTGACGGCTTTTTAGCGACGGAATTTCTTTTTTTCCGTCGCTAAAACTTTTAGCGACGGATTTTGGACTTTTGGCGACGGATTCGTCTGTCGCCAATAGTCCCCTTTGCAGTAGTGCTTGTATCTCAAATTGTAAATCTCTAAACACTAAACCCGAGTTCTAGTATAGGAACAAAATAAAAGAAATACACTCATCTCAGAGCATAAAATACTGTATCCTGTCAAAGCTAAATAAGTGTCAATTGTCAACAATTTACATAAATGTCATGTCCTGATTCGAATAAGTGTCATACTCATAGCTTAGCAAAAAGCCGACACATGGTCAAAAAGGGAAAATGTCCGACACGAGGACTGGAATGGATTATAGTCTAACACGAGGACTTTAAGGGATTATAGTCCAACACGAGGACTAAAATAATGTAGTTTTGCCCGATATCTGGACCAAATAGTGAATATCGATGAGATATGTGAAAAGATATATATATGCAAATCTCACACGCCCCTCGGTGCGTGATTCTAAATTTGGTACTCTCAAGTCATCTATCATGCACAGATATATGGCAAAAACTGAAACTAGTATTAGATAATCGAGGCAAAACCCCCGAACACATGAAACATACAGCAAATCTAACAGTGCACAAAACTGTGCGGCGGTCGACCGACCCGGTCGACCGTATACGGAGATGAACTTCACTGTTCAGCAGATATATTCACGGTCGACCGCGTCGGTCGACCGTCAAGACATCGCGGTCGACCGCGCAGAGGTCAGGCGCATCCTGACCTTCTGTGCGCCCAGCGGTCGACCGTAGCGGTCGACCGCGAGGCAGACAGAACCCAGATTTGTGTTTTTCTGTCAAGATCCAAACCTGTAAAAAAATTTCTCTTTGAGTTAATCAGCAACCAAGCATTTAAAATGTCACATAAAAGATGAAAGAAAACTGAAATTTTACACCTTTAGAAATCATTACCAAGATCCTAACATATTTAAACATGATCTACCTATTATTAAAACCATAAAACAAAATTTTACTCCTTTTAAGACATATTCAGATCTAGATCTCTTTAACAGAATTCATTGGTAAGCTTTTAAAATAAGGAAAACCTGAATCTCATATTATATGCCATAATGATCTATTAGCTATTCAAAAATACGAATTTGGCTCAATAAAACCAAATAAAAACTCAAGTTTTGACATGAAAACAAAAGGGGATGGAGTTGGGCGAGAAGTTACTCGCCTCTGGTGAGAAATGAATCCCTAGATCTGCAGGAGGTTGATCCCCTTCGCTGAAATCCAACAATCCCGCTAAAAATCCTCAAGAACTCCTCCCAAATTACCAAGCAAAGAGAATTAGGGTTTTAAGGAAGAGAGGGGGGGCTAGGGTTTTGGTTTCAGATCTGAGAGAGGCTCTCTCGGGCACATTAGCTTATATACCAACTCACAAACCCGACCCGAAACCCGTTTAAACCCAAACTTGAGAAAAAACTCTCTGACTGCTGTGCGGTCGACCGACGCGGTCGACCGCCACGGTCGACCGCTACGGTCGACCGCGTAGCAGAAAAACGCCTGCTGCTGGGCATATACTATGCTGGTCATTTCACTCGATTTCTCTCACATAGAAACACTCGATGGGTTCTCAAACACAGATAATCACATTCATCTGATATATATATACGTGTATATATGATTATTTATCATACAAGAATTATTTATTATTAATAATTCACATATATTCATTGTAGAAATTTCAGGGTTTTACAGCTATTAGGAATGCAATTTGCTGATGAGCTTAATATTCGGCATCTCAAGGCTTACGGTGACTCTCACCTCATCGTAAATCAAGTCCGAGGGGAATACAAAGTGCGTCATGAGGATTTGATCCCGTACTACTTCACAGTGCTAAAGAAAGCTAAGAAGTTCGAATGTTTCTTCATTGGATACATTCCACGAGTTCAGAATGCTTATGCAAACGCTTTAGCCTCGTTGGCAACTTCATTAGCGTTACCACCAAGGGCTGAAACAATGATTCCAGTCACGGGACGCGAGCTATACTGTTCCAAGATTCCTATAGAGGAAAGTTCAGACAAGATAATAGCAGGAGAAGTCTGCACAACCTCCATGGAGCTTGAATCTAGGGATTGGTGATTCGCGTACATCGACTATGACTTGAAGGAATTTTGCCTGATAATCCTAAAGAGAAGCCACTATCAAACGAAAGGCCTTCCGATTCTATTACGACACAATTTCCCAAATATTGTATCGTAAATCACATGATGGAGTTTTTCTTTGATGCCTTTCTTGAAAGGAAGCAAAGGAGGCTCTTATGGAGGCTCACGACGGAATGTGCGGAGGTCATCAACCCGGAGCTAAGTTGGGAGATCGCCTCCGACGAATTGGCTATTATTGGCCAAAGATGTTCTCAGACGCAGTCGACTACGCTAAACATTGTCACACATGTCAAATTCATGGTGACTTTATCTATCAAGTGCTAGGGAACTTACATCCCATATCTGCGTTTTGGCCGTTTGAAATGTGGGGTATGGATGTCGTGGGACTAATCTGCCTCTGACTTTCAAAGGACACAGGTTCATTTTGGCTGTAACCGATTACTTCTGCAAATGGGCGAAGGCAATCCCGCTGAAAGAAGTCAAGACTTCGAACGTGATTAAATTCATCAAACATCACGTCATCTACCGTTTTAGAGTCCCGAGACGAATAGTTCACGACAACGGGACACAATTTGTCAGTCTTGGATTTCAAAGATTTTATGATAAGTTTAGAATCCAAAGCGTTGCCTCTACGGCATATTATCCGTCAGCAAATGGTCTTGCAGAAGCTTTTAACAAGACCATTATGAAACTTCTCAAAAAGTTTGTTTCCAAAAACCGACAAGATTGGGATGAAAGACTCGGCGAATGTCTGTGGACCTACCGCATAATGGTGAGGACCCCTACGAAAGCTACGTCATTCTCTTTGGTGTACGGTTGCGAAGCTGTACTACTGTTAGAAATTCAGATCTCTTCCCTGAGAGTCGCCATCACGACCGGAATGACAGAGGAAGGGAAACACCAACTGTACCTTCAGGAACTTGAAGCCTTAGATGACAAGCGACTTCAAGCTCAACAGCAGATCGAGTTCTATCAAGCCCGCATTTCTAAAACCTATAACAAAAAGGTTAAAGAACAGATTTTCAAGAAATGCGATTTGGTCTTAGCCATCAGACGACCCATAGTGATGACATACAAAACCAAATGGAAGTTCAATCCTAAATGGGAAGGGCTATTTGTAATAGAATCAGTCTATTCGAATGGAGCTTATCGCCTTATCGATCAAAAAGGAGACATGCTCATAAGGCCGATTAATGAGAAATTCCTTAAGAGATATTTTTCGTAAGTCATGTAGCCCCCTCTTGGTCTCTCAAACTTTAGTCAATTCAGGCTAGAGGTTGCCATTTTAGAGTGTATTTCAGGAATAAATATTTAATTTTCCTGTTTTGTATGTCGTCAAGTTAACACTACACCTCTAACGATTGAAATTTTCTGGAATTATTCTAAGTGATAATAAAGAGAATTTCGATTTCATGCTAAGTTAACACTACATTTACAGCATTTGCATTACTTTTCATTGTCCTAAATTAGAATTCAACAAAACAGATGATGAAAGGCAAAATAATCTCATTTTCATTCAATATTGTTAATTTGAATACAAAGTGACGATAACCGAAATGAAAACGATACAAAATTATTCCTAAAAAAATACAAAATTTAAGCATCCGGATTCATCAGCTTAAGGGACTTCAGCCTGTACTTTGAAGAAGAAAGTTTCTTTTCGTGAGACGCTCTGACTCGTTCTTCAATCTCTTTCCTGAGTTCTGCTTCAACAGGTGCTGTAGCAACAATCTCTCTTTGAATCCCCTCAGTTGCGTGTAGTGTGTTGCGAAAATCCTTTAAAATGTTGTTACTTTGAAGTTGAAGTCCTTTTCTAACATCCTCATATTGAGCCAACTGGGTTTTCTTCTGGTCCAACTCAACCTTTAATCGAGCAATAGCTTCTTCAGTGGCACGAATATTAGAAACAACACCATTGATATCAGTATATACTTGAGTATGCTGCTTTCTTAAGATCGTTATACGGGCGTTTTTATTAGATAAGTCCTTGCGAAGGATCTCTTGATGATGTACCTTCGAGATTGTAGCCAAGGAGAGAGTCGGCTCCACTTCAGATTCCATATTGGTGCACTACAGCTCCTTGAAAGCTGCCAACTCTGCCTCCAAGAGGATGATACTTCCCTTACAATGTTTAGCCCATGACACATCACCTTTATCCTTGATTTTATCCAAACAGCCAGTCAAGATAGGTGCAAAGTTCTCAAAGGAAGCACCCCCAAGACTGATGACATTAATAGTCATCTGTATCCAGTACTCTAATTCCTCAATCAGTTTCTTCAGAGCTCTTGAACGTGGAGGAGGAGCAGTTAGATAGATCGGACCCGTATACTCATCATGAGTAGGTAGAGGAACAACCTCGGAAGGATGGCCTTCATATATACCCTGGTTCCGGATGAGAGGAGGAGAGGCAGATTCTAAACCCTTAATGAGTAATATCTTGTCGGCTCCCACCTCCTCAGGAATAGAAGGGATTGATTGAAGCATTTCATCCTCCCTATCAGCCACACGCGTAATAGGTGCAGATTTCATTGCGTCCCCTATCAATTTGGCCCTCTTAGAGTTTTTGGCGGCAACGGGTTTTCTCTTGCGAATTCTTCTATCATATTCGCCTTCCTCTTTAGCAGTAAGGGCCTTTTTAACTGATCCTAAAGAACGAGGTTCAAGAGCGGGCGCTTCCTCAAGAACATCCTCGGTCGCCTTTTCTTCAGGAGGATCAGCAATTAATGACCCCTCTTCAGTCCCCATAGGAACCTCTTCTTCAGAAGGTTCAATGGTGAGCAAATCCTTTGGGGCTTCGACAGCTCCGATCGCTTTTCGTTCACAAGATAGATACTCCTCTATTCCCGATAAACGAGTCTTAGTGGAACCACTTCTCGACTTATACAATTCCCGAATCTCGTTTATACATGAAGTGTAGATATCGTACTTTGGGATTCGAGAAGCCCTATTAAACCAATCGCGGAAGTCCGCAACAGTAGAACAACCAGGCGGTGAATTAGGTAGCGTAAAATGTGTATGAGTCCCTCCGGCGGAGAAGAAGTACCAACACCAGGTTAGGATTACCAACATAAAGCTGATCATATCCAAACTGTCTGGCGAATCGAGAAGGCATGTAAGGCTTAATGGTGCACTTCTCTCTCAAGCGATAGACCAGATAGCTTAATCTGATCATGAGAAGCCATCTGAAGGTGCCTTCTTCTAAAGAGGACATGCCCTCGAAAAGCACGTCTGTGAAGCTGGCATTCTCTTCATCAGCTCCATCAAAGTCAGGAGCACAACAGAAAATTTTGTAAGTGTCTTCTTGATACAAAAGCAGTCGAGCCCTGACTATGTAGGTATTAGTCCATATGGCCGACTCCAACCTCTGTACAAAGGAAATATAAGTGTCATCGTCTTCAGATACCCCTGTCATCAACGAAGGGCAATGTAGCATGAACCAGGCCACCAAGTATGTATATGGCACTGATACTCATGGTTGGGGAGCTTTCCTAGCTTTCCTCCCAGTAGCCTTAATTCCTTGTGCGCCGACAAGCTCAGAGGTCAACATCCTTAAGCCACTCTGTACGCAGCCTACCATAGCAGTGAGGAGGCTCACTAGCCTCCCATGAACTAATAAGATAGCTGGGTATACAACCTCAGCTAATATCCCCTCGTCCGGCTTCGACGGTACTATACACCGCTTCAACCAGATCATGAAGAAGTCAGCGAGGAGAGCCACGTCGGAAATAGGAATTATGGCCTGGTAGTGAAAACTTTCAAATTTGACACCAGCCTCAAAATCATCTTCCATGCCCTTCGTCTCGTAAGTAGCATTGGAAGCCTTAATTCGGGCTTTAGCGTCTTTAAGGGAAATGGTAGCCAGTCGGGTCACGGCCTCTTCTTTCTAACCTAAGTTTTGAAAGAGGTAGGCCGCCCACGCAGTATGCATAATCCCCTCCCGTGCATCCCAACGACCTGAGCACATATATGGAAGTGACACATTAGCTCCCAGAAAGTCACATAAGGTGTGCCACCCTCAAAATAGAGAGCTTTGAGTAGTAGGGATGAACTCTTCATTGGGCATTCGACCGAATGGTAGCCCAGATACCGCTTGCATCTCATGGAGAGAAAAACCTAACTCCCCTACAGGTGTGAAGAATGTACAGCTGTCTGGGTTATATCTCTCCAACATAGCAAAGAAATTAGGATAACTTTGCACAATACCATGTCGAGTAGCTAACACTGGGAATGTGAGACCCGATTGAGCGAGTGGTTCCTTAAGCTTCTTAAGAATAAAGTCCACCATCCGGGTCCACTAACTTCTCTCTCTAGAACAAACCCATCCTGGGGATCTGAACGTCTGCGTAGAGAATTCACCCTGAGCCACAATGTATTGGCGAATGAAGACATTCATTGGAAGTGGAACTTCTGGAGAAAGATCCTTCTTCTAAAATAGGACGGGCCTCAAACCCTTGAGTTGTCCCCCGATTCGTGTGCGAGTCTGACAACCAAATCCAAGCGGCACATTTTCTTTCTCCTTGACTATATCAAAAGTCAAACCTCGGCGATAGCTCACGTTTAAGAAATAGGAGAGTGGATACATCCTCTTCATATTTAGGAGAAAGAGGAAGCGGTTATTGACTCTCCGTAGCAACCTTGAATCTTCTGCATGTACAAGGCGGTCATCAGCTGCTATATGATCTCCGAATATGAATGCCGATTTAGGAAATTGATCATGGCCAACAGGAGTCTCCAAGTCTAAATCAGTGATCAAATCTCTAAGAGTAGAGCATCGGGGGAATCAAAGCATGCTCGTTCTCTCGGAGTCAGAGAAAATGCATAACGAAACGCGAAGGCCAAAAACTTCATTCATGTTAGGGCCACCAATATACCCAAAATGATGCTCTTACGAAAGCAGCACATTTGGAAGAAACACTGCAAAATAAAAAGCAAAGATTAGCAGCTAAAACGAGTTGTTGACATAAATATAAACACAGAGATCAAGGCCCACGTGTCAAATCTTAAACACAAAGGGCCAGCCTCTGTAGGTGAAAATTTTAATCTCCCGAAATAGGGGTTTCGTTTGTATTGATAAGAATGGCTTATTACAAACTAATGAATCGAAATTACAACAAAAACGGAGGGAAGGCCCTCCTTGTTTAACGTTAGGACTTTGGTAGCTATAGGACGCCTCGCTCGATTCTTGCACCGAGTCTGCTTCCCTTGGACGATTCGACCGAGGTTGCTGGTAAGCTTTAGTACGCAGTAGAAGCTCTTGCTAATCGAGTTTGAGTTTCCGAGTTCGATGGCGATCAAGGTCTGAAGCTAGGAGGAGATGCTACAGTGCAAAGGTTATGCAAAGAGCTTGTCGTCAACTCTTTTGAGAGTTGAAAGCTGTGGTTTGGCTAATTGATCAATTAACTGTGAGTTAATCGAACTTCTACCCTTGCTGAACTGCTAAACCCTCCACTCTGCTAAATGGCTGATCGGCCGACCTCTTCAACATGGCCGGAAGAAGTTCTTAAATAGAGGAGAAACGATGTCGCCACTCCTTGAATCATAGGATTTGACCATGTACTGTCGGGAGATATCTTACCGCTCACCTGTACCATGAGCGGTTACTCGAGGGGCTCAGAGTACTGTGCTCCTCCCCTTCACATCGTGGGGAGTGGGAAGGCTCATCCGTGTATGTGGTATAGCGGCTGTCAAGTACTCTGGTGAGTTTGGCAAGCTTGTCATTTGTAGACGAATTCAGCTCTTGACTCGTGCAAACAAGGCGAGCTTCATGCAGGCGGACTTGGCGACTGTATGGATTTAACCAACCCCCCGTACTGTGAGCAGCTACTTGATGGGTTCAGAGTACTGTGCCCCCTTTCCTTCACGTCATGGGAAGTGGGAAGGCCCATCCCTGTACGTGGCATAGTGGATACCAAGTACTCTGGCGAGTTTGGCGAGCTTGCCGTTTGCAGGCGAATTCAGCTCTTGACTTGTGCGGGCGAGGCGAGCTTCATGCAGGTGGTCTTGTCGACTGCATGGATTTAACCAATCACTCGTTCTGTGAGTGGCTACTTGATGGGCTCGGAGTACTATACTCCTACCCTTCACGTCGTGGGGAGTGGGAAGGCCCATCCTTGTACGTGGTATAGCGGCTACCAAGTACTCTAGTAAGTTTGGCGAGCTTTTCGTTTGTAGGCGAGTTTGGCTCTTGACTCGTGCGGGTGAGGCGAACTTCATGCAGGAGGGTCTATGGTCACGCCTTGGGTGACTTAATTTCTAAGCTGTACGGATGGCTTGCATTTGCAGGCGAATTTCGTGCTTCGTCTTCCAAGGTAATTTTTACTGTCTACAAGACCCCATTCAAAGTTTTCAGACCTAAACCAATTCGTGTGTGGTCTGGGACACTTTGAATAAAGAAGTTCCTGATGAGTTAGGGCAAATTTTGCTTTCTTTAGGATTTTTAGCAAACCCTCAGCTATCAACGGGTTTGATTTACCTCTACCGATCACCGTTTGAATCGGGCTAGTCATAGTCATACTATTCCCCTCAGTATGATGAGTTGTCGAGTAGTTTTTCTTAGGCTTAATACTAAGATTTCTGCTCTAACTTTTAGCCGTTTGAGGCGTGGGTTTGAGTTAATCATAACTGTCAGGTCGCAGTTCGGTTGTATCGTAACGATTTTGACTAAACAACCGTTACCCGTGAGTATGCCCGGAGGGTGCATCCATGAGATGCATCGTTCAGTGTGTCTAATTGCGTGGGTGAGACCATTCCACAGATTGTTTGAAACTCGAGATTCACATTCAGAGGCGAATTAGGCCCAACAAATGAGCAGTTTGGGCGAGGCCCATTTTTGCAGGCAAATTTTGCTTATCGGGCGAGATTTGACAATCTTAAGTGCGAGGTTGCCATCTGTTTGTAGGTGAAATTCTTCCTCCAGGCAAAACTCGAAATGGCTGAAGGTGAGTCACGTGTTCGTCAGCAAAGCCTTGTGCTTTGTGCTTTCCGGTTAAGACCGAATGGATTCTTTAGGTCACATTAAATGCGATTTGACAAGGCGGCGTCACTCTTGCGGCGCCATCTGTTCGTAGGTGAAATTCTTCCTCCATACTTTTTGATCTCAGCCGTTAGATGCAGCTTTGAATTTTGGTGTGGATCCCGGGCTTCGATGTGCTCGACCCTTTCCCTGTCTCGACGGTTGTTCTGTAACCGCCGAAATAACAAATATTAAGAACGATCTGGGCCGTTGATTTGAATCGTGGCCATGTTCCTAAACTACCCACACC
The DNA here is from genome assembly GCA_022839385.1 of Asparagus kiusianus. NCBI lineage: Eukaryota > Viridiplantae > Streptophyta > Magnoliopsida > Asparagales > Asparagaceae > Asparagus > Asparagus kiusianus. The sequence goes on from BQKN01022325.1 coordinate 46,897, forward strand.
TCGCCCCTCGAGAGCGATCTGGGCCGTCGAATTCGATCGTGGCTTCGCCTCTCAATCGCAAGCATTTCACCTTTAAATAGGCTTCGTCCCTTCTTTTGGGGATTTCTGTACTCAAGAATTTTCGCTCGCTTAAACCTTTTAAGGAGGAAAAAGCTCAGGTTTCATTCCCAACTTTTTTATATGGTGCCAAAGTCTAAGAAGTGCGTTTCGAGGAGAAAGGGCCCGGTGGTTCTTCTAGCGAGGCTGCCGCTAGTGCGGCTACCGACGTCTCCGTACCGCATTCGGGTAAGTCCAACGATTTCGCATCGATGAATGATGCTGTATTGAGAAGACGAGCACTGTTTGCTCGTCTTCTTTTACGGACTTTGCTATTCTTAGCAATTTTCATGATTTGGGTGAATTTCCCCCTTTTCAAGCGGATTCGGCCTTGTTAGGTGAGTCTAGCTCAGACAGCCTTGTCTTTTATCAAGCGGATTTTGCTCTTGTCAGGCGGGTTTAGTCTTGTCAGGCGAGATCTGTTTGTCGAAATTCACCTGTTTGGAAGGCTAAGAAGTTTTCTGATTCTAATTGCCATTTTTGTTCTAAACCCCTGACCTTGTTTCGCAGCCACCTTTTCTGATGAAGCCCTCCCGAAGGGTGTCGCCATCAGTCTTGCCGGTGGCTCGGGCTATGCGACGCCCTCCCGATTCCCTCTTCTTGATCCAGTGCCCGTATTTGCTACTGACAAGCCGGAGGAGTTGGTCAAGAGAGTGACTGATTGGCATCATCTTACGTTGCGCGAGTTGATTACCGATGCGGTGTTGATAGATATGGCCAGGGCGGTGTTAAAAAGCCCCAGTTTATGTTTGGCGATGCCGCGACTGACCCTTCGGCTCTATTGTTGGGAGAGATTAAATGGCTCCGTATCGTGGATGGGGTCCATTACTACCTTCCCAGTATGCCGAGGGGGTTTTCGATAGTCGAGTTGCAGTCGCTTGCGGTCCCGAGACCGACGAACTGGGATCTGACACCAACTCAAGACAGGGTAGTTTGCGGGGTTTTCACAGGGTCGTCCGCTAGGTACGGGGTCGACAGCTCTTGTAAGCGCGTGGTCACCTTGCGTCCTGGCTTACTGAATAATGAATGGCCCGTGGGGGAGACGACTATGGTAGCGGAGACTTTCCGTCACCGCTTCTTCTAGGCTGGGGGACAATTCCCTCTGAAGGACTTCAGGTCTCCGGGATGGATCCATTCTACGGCTGGTAGTGGTACCTGGTGGTTTATGATCACTGAGTACATCTTGACGGAGAACTCTGACCTTACGGGCTCCAAGCTGTTCATAGCTATCCAAGCCACTCAGCACGGCTTGAAGATTAACGCCCCACAGTTCCATAGCATATTAGAACTTTACTGTCCGGATAGCGGCACGTTCTTTTCTCCTAATGGGGAGCTCGGCATAACCCTCCATGAGATGTACGATGTGTCGAGGTTTCCTTTGGGGAGCTTCCCCTATGAGGAGTACGTGCCGGGTTAGGATGAGATCGACTTTCTTTCGGGTCGGTTTCCCCTGGTGGCTGAGACTTTATGGGAGCTGCTCGGCCACTACCACATATGCCTGGACACCTTGGGCACAGTGGATCATAAGGGCAAGAAGAAGAGGGCTCCCAGGATTAGCCACAAGAACAGGGCCGATTACCTATTCTCTGGGAACTATGTCTAGGGGAGGCCTACCCTACCGCTGGGTGAGTGTGACCAGGCTGAGGTGGAGAGTCGGATGGCTAAAGGGGAATCCACCGTGACCCTTGAGCATGATGAGGGTGGGTTCCCATTCGGGACGACCTTCCAATCGTTCCATCACCAGGCCAAATCCCCCATATCTGCAAAGGCTCTGCTCGCGGGATACCTCATGCTGTGGTTAAAGAGGTGTGTGGTTCCTACCCACTCCGAGGTGCTTTTGGTGGAAGTGGTTTATCCTGCGGTATGCCTGGCCTATGAGAGGCAGTATGCATTGGTGTCGGCAACGATAGCCTGTATCCAAAGGGGGCTTCGTACGCTGACAAACTAGTTTTGCCGTGTGTCGTATGTCGACGAGGGCGAAGGCGAAGTCGCCAAAACCCCTAAACTGAGAGTGGGACAGTCATACACTTATTTGATGGCGTGGTTCGTATATCACTACGAGTGTTTGATGAGTACCCTAGCGGCTCTTCAAGGAGAGGGATCAGTTCCGTTCGTCCAGCGTCTGGAAAGGTGCTCTTGGAAGTGTAAGGACGTTTCTGACATGAGGAAGACGTTGTCTTATTTTGGTCATTACAACTTCTGACAATTCTTCCCTTACTTCCCTGGGGGTAGATACGGTGCGTTGCTTCGGGACGTGTCGACAATGGCCCATAACACTGTTCTCTCTTGCGGCATCTTCCGGTGGTTAGTTAACATCCGGCCGGGGTATCACGTATTGCAAACTGGCCCCGTGTGTTACCTCGAGCCTTATTTCCCTTGTAGGTTTGCCCGTCAGTTCGGGTACAACCAGCTCTATGTTGGGAATGTTAACCCTCATTTTGGTTACGAAGGGGGGTTGGTTGATGGCGCGCGAGGGTGGTTCTGAACCAATGTTGGTTGCACCAACGTGCATTTCGGGTTGCGGGCTAAGGATTATGACCTTCGCCATACACTCCTTTATTGTCGATGGTATAGAGGGGCCAGCGCGAACCCTGAGGGCTTTTGGTTTAAAAGCTCCTGTTTGGCAGAGCACGGGCGTCGCCCGAGGGTAGCCACTCACTCCTCAAGGTGAAAAGTTCGCCAGGCTGTGGAGGAATGGTTCGGGGGTGTCTCTGAAGAGGAGGCCGAGGATCCTCACGTTGGCTTGGGAGACTTAGGGGAATCTACGACTCGCGCTCCATCCCCTCCTCCTCTATCGGATCCCGTCGATGTGTCGGGAGGGTCAAATGAGTTGGCTCAGGCGAGTGAATGCCTGGAATAAGCTTGAGGAGCAATCGCTGGACGATTGGGGATGCCGCTCTTGGCTTCTAGCAGCTCTCTTCTTTATAAACGACAACAGGAGGCCACGATTAATAGTTCTAGGGTGGAGGCGGCCAAGAGGGCCCATCGAGAGGAGGCGACTGAGGCTATTAAAGTGTCGAGAGGCCAGGATGATGAAGCCCCTGTGCTAATTCCTAGGGTGACTACCCCTACAGCCAGTGGTGCTACGCCCGCTCTGCTTACTGCCTCAGGGACGGTTCCGGAAACTTCAGAGGTCGTGCCCTCGTTTGCTGTGGAGCAGCAGGTGGTGGTCTCGGCGACTCCCACTATTATGCCGTGAGGTAACCCTTAGTATCGTATCCCCAGGTGCAGGGTCGAATTAGTATTATCTAACGTTCGTGTTGACTCAATGTAGGTATGATTGAGGAGGCGATCCCTATTCCTTCCGATGAAGATGGGGGAGCCAGAGATGAGGCGGAGCTTGGTGACTTAGGTAAGAGTGTGGTCGAGTGTCGTGGCTCCGTCTTTGTCGAATCGCTTACGGGGCTCTTTTCATTATTAACCTCCTTCCTGTATCTACAGCTGTTCCGGCCTCGGATGCCGCTGGCAAAGAGTATTCCCCTACTTGAGCTAACCAGTCGGCTAAAGAAGGCAGCGAAACTGGCAGTGAAGATGATGACTCGCCCCATGAGGCGAAGTCAAGCGACGAGGGATCCTTCGACTCTGAAGGGGAGACCCACGCTCCTAATGAAGTGTCAGTCAAGATAGGGTCATCGATCCAGGGGGCTTCTACCCAAGGGAAAGCATCTACCTGTATGGAGGTTGATCCCTCACCCCACATCTCGACGACTGTTAAGGCTACGCTCAGGTTGGTGGTTGAGACTCTAATGGTGTCGGTTGGCACTCCGGCCTCAGCGGTGTCTGTTACTACTCCCAATGCTACGACTATCAGCGCTTTGGCCCCAGCTTTGGTGATGACATCGGCTGTCGACGAGGCTACCCTCTCTCCCTTGGCTCTCTCATGCAAAAGGTTAGTGGACCGAACCATTGCCAGCCTCCAAGCCACCCTTGCAGACAGCATCCGGCTCGCATTGGTGGAAAGCTTCCCCTTTGAGGAGTTTAAGGAGGCCCTTGAATGTAATATGGGCCTTTTGATTAGGATTCTGGGTCCCTCTGCCACCAGGCCGTACTTCGAATGTCTGGAGGAGGCAGAACGGATTATCGGACAGCTACTTGCCCTTCGTATTATGAACACCGAGATTCTCCATCTTGCGTTCGGCAAGGTCCAGACAACATTGGAGGAGCGTGCTCGTAGACTAGATGAGACAACGTCACTGGTGGAAAGGTTGACGAAAGAGCTAGAGAGCGCCACAATCGAGAGTGAGCGACTGAGCTTGGAGCACCAAGTGGCCGATTCTCGTGTCTCCCACCTATCTTCGGAGATAGCGGGGACCAAACAAGCCATTGTTAACGCGCAGGCCTTATTGGTTGCCCAGGAGAAGGCTCGTGAAGGTGATAGGGAAGTTAGGGGAACTCGAGTCTCGCCAACAACTGGTCGTTTACGCTATCGAGGAGAAGGGCCGAGCCCTCAAGGCGACGAAATGCACCGTCCAAGACTTGCTTTTGCTCTCTAAAGTGGATATTCGTCGAGAGATCCTGAGGAGGCTTGAGCTCAAGCGTGCCGAAGAGATTCGCGAGTTGGAGTCACGGTTGAGAGATTTTTAGTATACTTTTGATTATGTCATTGTACCTGAATCTCTTTTAATGATTGGAATTATGTTTTCATCCCAATCACTGCTCCTTTTATTCTGTGTATGCATTTTTTCGTTGGTCACAGTGGAAGTTGTCAAATCAACCATTGGTTGACTCGTACCTGGTGATTCCTGGCCACCCCCAAGTCCCTGCTGCAGGCGAATCTTCAGCCTTAGGTGGAAATGCGAACTATTTCAATCTTTGCCTGAGTCCCAATTGGGTTAAATCTTTAGGCAAACTCAAAAGTGGTTCAAACCCTAATGGTGATTGAGCCTTAGGCAGATTACAATAGCATGCGGGTCTGAGCCTTCGGGCGAACCCAATATAAGCAAGTTCGCTTGACGAATTCAATTCGTGGGTGGGCCTTGCTTTTCGTGGGCCACGTGTCTACTAATTAAGACAACGTGGGCACGTCTTTCCCTACTAAAGGTGGTTGTAGTAGGTGTTCTCCATTCTTCGTGCCCAACGTAAGCTGTTGGCCAGAGATCGTGTTGGAAACCGACATATCTCGGCCGTTCACGTGAGATTTGGTATCCCATTGCCTTATCTATGACTGTTCGATTTGAACGGTCCAATCGAACAGCGTGCATTCACCTATGCCATGCATTTAATGCCTCTCCCTCTGCGTTGAGGGGTGCCATGGCTTTAGTTGTCTTTTCCGAAGAAAACACATGCTTTCTTTTGTTGCGTTTGTGATGGCGCTGAAGATGAAGAAGACTGCTTCAAAGAAGGGCCAGGGTGTCTCCTCCTCTTCCGCCGTCGAAACCACCACCGCTAAAGGTATTCTGGCATCTAGGCTCTCGTCCGGTTAGATTGTGGGTTGGTGAGTAAGGTGACGTTCCCTGCTCTTAACCATCTTTTTTTGTTTGGCTATCGTGCAGTCCGGGAACGGGTGCTCATCGTCAGAGAGCGTGGGACCGAGCCCATACTCCTTTCTGACGACGAATCCGAGGGAACCACGGCTTCCCCCGCTTTGTTCCCCACCCGGGGCGGAGCCTTGCCTTGATGTTCCTCCCATTGAAGTGGTTGCTCAGGGTCAAGAGCCCATTCCCTCAGGCTCTCTACCTCTTCAGGCTCGTATCAAAGAGTTCAAAAATGCCACGAAGTAGGTGATCTCCCTTGTCAGCCTTGGTCTCGGGGTCTATGCTAACTTTAAACAGTCCATCCTGGATCGTATGGTCGATCTCAGGTGGTTGGGCAAGTCTCGTCTTGCCGTCCATTGTAGGCAGCGGTTTCTCTACCTGGAGTCGCGTCTGACACACCTGGAGACTCTGCTGTAAGGAGGTCCTGTGGCTGACATGGATCGCTTCTTATCTCAAGTTTAACGTAAGGAGGTATAGGAATAGGAGGTTCGCTCGAGGGAAATGGCGGACTCGGAGTCCCATGTCGCCTTCTGGGTAGACCAGCAGCGCTCACTGGGGGAACGAATAGGCACTCTTACTTCCACCGTATCCCGTCTGAGGGCTAAGTTGCTTGCGGAGACGACCCTAATGGGCCTCCGATCCGAAAGCCAGAAAGTTAACAAAGCCGTGGAAGAGGTGACTCGGAACCTTGAGATGCTGCGGCAGAAAGACGTTGTTGCCGCATCTACCTCCGAGGGTCAGACTCAGAAGGAAGCTAAGGATAAAGCCTAGGAAGACCATGTGAAGAGGGTGGCCTCGGCTAAATCGGAGCTCGCGTCCTTCAGCCTCTTAGACTAGGTCCTCCGTGTTTAAGACATTTGGTGTTAATGGTTTGTAAAATTATAACTTTGTTCAAATGTACTATCTTAAAACTAGATGAATGATCTTCTCTTTCGATCTTCAAAATGAATTTGTGCATGTTATTCTATTGCCTTTTGGTCTCTTAGCTACGCATGTTTCCGAGCCCTAGGCGAATTCGGGTCATGGGCGAATTCTGGCCGAAGGCGAACTCTGGGTAAAAGCCAACTCAGAGTCGTAGGCGAATAAGGTGAGCCATGTGTCTGGCCTCGGCCTCGTGTGCCTGCCAGCTAGGCTGATATTGGTATGTCACTTCGCATTGAAGGCGTCATAATAGTAACTCTGTTCCCTGCGCCCGATTGGACCTTTGAACGATGAGCGTGCTCATTATAAACGTTGCTCTCTTAGTTAAGGAGGTCACCGTGCTCGTCTTCTTTTCGTCGTTTCCAATGGCGCCGCGCCCTAAATCATCCGCTTCGAAGAAGAAGGCGAACTATTCCTCTTCTTCAACTATTGTTCCTGGCCACGATCCGAAGCCTAAACCTTCGGACTCAGCCAATCAACAGATCCATATGGCGGAGCTGGAGGGTGCTGTGAAGCGGGTGATTTTGGTCGTCGATTAGGGCCGTGGCGTTTTCGCGAACCTGAAGCAGGCCCTCTTAGATCGGGTTACCAAAATTCGTCATTTGGACAACTACAGGCTCACCATACGCTGTTCGATGAGGCTCATTGATCTTGAGTTGCTCATAAACAAGCTGGAGAATCTACGGCATGCGGACCTGGAGTCCGAAGTGGAGTCCGAAGTGGTTTCGGCTCATCGTTGTGAGGCGTGGCAGTGAGAATGCCGAAGGCGAGACATAGAAGACAAAGAATCCTTTATCGCTCGCTCGGATCTCCGCCGACGCCTATTGCAGGCCGAGATGGAGAGTACTGCTGGCTCGATCTCTTTGGGCAGGACTCCATATATTGAAGGGGAATTGATTTTGACGGGTCTGCACGTTCAGACTGAGACCGTGCATGGCGTCCTTGCGAGGGAAAGACGTGATCTTTCATCGCTGTGCCAAGAAGATGCTGTCGTTAATGCTTCTTTCGAGGCGAGGGTCTGGCGGGAGGCCGAAGACGAGGCTCGTACTTTGCACGCGGAAAGGATAGCCACGATTAGGTCTGAGCTTGCTTCCTTCAAGCTCCTGGGATAAGCTCGTAGGGTAGGAGTAAATCCAGGATGTCCTGTTTAATACTTTGTTTCTTGAATGTAACGTTATGACTCTCTTGATTATAAAGTCATGATTTTGTTCAAATGTACTATCTAAAAACATCTAATGAACTTTGCACTTTCTCATTGTACACGCAATATTCTCATCTTTCAATGCGTCACTATTTAGTGCCTTATTCATGCGATGGGCAGATTTAGTTGTTGGCAATCTTAAGCCGCAGGCAAAACTCCAGCGAGGGAGAGTTTATGCCGCAAGCGAAACTCAAGCGCCGGCGAGTTTGGTTTGCAAGAGAAACTTGAGTGATGGTGAGTTTGGTTTGCAAGAGAAACTCGAGTGATGGCGAGTTTGGGTTGCAAGCAAGACTCAAGCACAGGCGAGTTTGGGCTGCAAGCGAAACTCAAGCACTGGCAAGTTTGTGCTGTAAGCGAAACTCAGGTGATGGTGAGTTTAGTCTATATAATGTACTCACCATCCCTCTGGCTGAGTTCTCGTATTTATGAAAATTCGCCTCAAAAGAGAAAACTCCAGAATCCCCTCTTTTCAATGGCCTCCGAGAGTGTTGGCTCCTCCTCTTTCGTTGCTGGCGCTGGTACGATGCCGCCTTTGGTTGCAGACTCGACCCGAGAGTCTTCTGCTCTGGCTCCCACCCCTAGTCCTATATTTGTTGTCCTCTAGCAGCTGGAGGACGCCATATGCAGGATGGCTGTCATCGTTAGCGAGGGCGCCGGGAGGTATTACGACATGCTCCCCTTCATAGAGGAGAGCCTGGAGGAGATCCGTCACGTGGGTGGTCCTCAACTCGCCCGGCGATATGAGTGAGAGCTTCATTGCTTGGAGGGGCTGATGTATCACCTCGAGGGCTTGGTGCATGCTGACCCCGGAGATGAGCTCCCACCGCTTGCGATGAGCGCCTTGTTTGAGCATGAGGCTCTGGCGAGGCACATTCTGGCACAGGAGGCTGAGCTTAAACATCTGCAGAAGCGACACCTCGCCTTGCTGGCCAAGATGGACGCTTACCACGAAACCTTCTCTTTCACGGAGGTGGAATCCCTTCGGGGGTAGGAGAACTGGAAGAAATGGCAGGCCGAGAATGCAAGGGTCTGTCACCTTGCTACTGGAGTGTGGCAGGTTCTCCGAGGTCTGGGCTAGGGATCAGAGGACGGTGAGGCTGCCCTCGTCCGGCTTCGGCGGCGGCAGGAGGAACAGGCCTGAGCTAAGTAGGCGGCGGAGCTTGCAGACATTAAAGCGAGGATCGCCACCTTCAGTCTGTTGAAGCTGCTCTAGGATGTTCTCCTTTTGTTATACCTGTTAAAAACTTTTGATGATGTTTGTTATATTTTAACCATGTTGCTTGTAAACTTCGCCTGAAATGGCTTTTCATGTTTTAGGTTATTTAACATTTTGCATGCATAGCCCCCTTTTTTTTATTTTCTGGGGTTGATCTGATCGCTTACGGTCACTGTGTTGGACTTGCTTTCACCTTTTGTTGCTCGCCTGAGTCGAGCTAGCCACATTGCTTTCTGCAGCGTGGCAAGCCTTCGACGAGTTTGCCTTGGACTTAGTCGTTAGGACCCCGGTCTGCTTTTGGTTGTTCGCAGCGTGGGGTCGGGTTAACCCCAACTTTGCGTTATAGCTCAGGCGAACCCGAGAGGGTACTTAGCTTGAAACAAAGAGCGGTTACTTGTGTAGGCGACCAACTTAATACCTCAACAATGACCTGCCTTTTGGCGAGTTGCTGTTCGAGGGGGCGGTTGGAGCATGTCGCCTGATAAACCGCTCTTGGTAATTATCGTCGTCCCCGAAGGCGATGACACAAATGATAATCGAATCGTTCAGGGATGTAGGAATGTGACGATCGATTGCTGTAGGAGCCATCGCATGGTAGGCTGCTACCCGTCGGTTATTCTAAGAAAATATTAGGATAGCCAGAATAGGTCAAGTAGTTCAGGGACGTAGGAGTGACTATTGACCAAAGTAGTAACATATCGCATGGTAGGTCACTACTTGGGCCATGTTACTCGTGGAAATAATGGGGCCAGCTATCAGAGGTAGTCATTAACATGATAGAACTTCGTTACGATCGGAGCAACTATAGGAACTCATCATCCCATTAAAGGGGATTGATAAGTTGATTTTGTCAGAGGTGAAGGTTAACATGACAGGGTTGTTTGCCGTGATGTGAGCGACTTTGTTGGCTCACCATCCTATTAGAGAGGATTGGTAAGTTGATTCTATCAGAGGTGAGGGTTAACGTGACAGGGTTGTTTGTCGTGACGTGAGTGACTTTGTGGGCTCACCATCCTATTGGAGAGGATTAGTAAGTTGATTCTGTCAGAGGTGAGGGTTAACCTGACAGTTAGTTTTGGTCCTAATCTGTAAGAAGGTTAGACCTAGTGGCGATCTAGGTTACACATAAGAACACTATTTGTAGCATCTCGTATAGGGTTTCCCGTCGAAGTATATGAAGTAGGAACAGTTTAGCCTCGTGTACCAGTTGGAGGGAGTGAGGACCAGTTTAGACTCATGCACTCACGGGAGTTTTTGAGCACCAGTTTAGACTCATGTACTCGCAGGAGTTTGTGAGCACTAGTTTAGACTCATGCACTCGTGAGAGTTTGTGAGCACTAGTTTTGACTCATACACTCACGGGAGTTTGTGAGCACTAGTTTAGACTCATGCACTCGCGGGAGTTTGTGAGCACCAGTTTAGACTCATGCACTCACGGGAGTTTGCGAGAGGTACTAAGGGTAGTTCTTATTCAAGAACTTGCCGTTGATAGGCATCATGATCTTGTCGCCATTCGGTTCGACGAGATGATAAGCTCTATTCGAATAGACTGTCTCTACTACGAACGGTCCTTTCCATTTGGGTTGAAATTTGCCCTTCTTCTTGGAAGTGAGAATCATCGGTCATCGGACGGCGAGCACCAATTCTCCCTATTTAAAGGATTGACGCTTGACTTTCTTGTCGAAAGCCTTAGTCTTTCGGGCTTGGTAGAACTCAATGTGTTGTTGAGCTTTAAGCCGTCTGTCATCCACCGCTTCAAGTTCCGTGAGGAATCGTTGATGATTGTCCTCAGTCGTCATCCCTATAGCTAGGGCGATATGGGGGGACGGAATTTGAATCTCTAATGGTAACATGGCTTCACAGCCATATACCAATGAATAAGGCGTGTTGCCGATCAGTGTACGAACCGTTGTGCGGTATGCCTATAAGCTGTCGCCCAACTTCTTGTTCCAATCGCGCTTGCTGTTGGAAGTCAGCTTGGTTAGGATCTTAACGATTATTTTATTGACGGCCTCAGCCAAGCCATTCGCCGAAGGGTTGTAGGCTGTAGAGGAGAGGTTCTGTATTAAGAACTTATCACAAAACCGGGTGAACGCATGACTAATGAATTATATGTCGTTGTCATGAATGATACGTCGAGGTACGCTGTATCGGTATATGATATGATGTTTGATGAACTTAATCACGTCATTGGTCTTGACTTCTCTTAAGGGAACGGCTTCAGCCTATTTAGAGAAGTAGTCGGTTATCGCGAGGATGAAACAATGACCTCTTGCCGACGGCGGGGATATTGGTCTAACGATGTCCGTCCCCCATGCTTCGAAAGGCCATGACGCCGTTGTTGGGTGTAGGTCTTCAGGAGGTTGATGCAGGTAGTTAGCATGGATTTGGCACGTGTGTCAACACTTTGCATAAGCAACCGCACCGCTGACCATCCCAGACCAATAATAGCCTATTCTTCGTAATCGATCCCAAAGCTTAGGTCCGGACTGGTGAGCTCCGCAAGTGCCATCATGGGCTTCGCGTAAGGCCTCTTGTGCTTCTGTCTTTGAAAGACATCGAAGTAACAAGCTGTCATACGACCTTCGATACAACGTAGTCGTGGTCGAATCGTAGTAGAACCTTGAGGCACGTCGGTGGACAGACTCTTGCTCTCTAGTGTCTTCGGGCAGCATGCCGTACAGGACGTAATCGATGATCGGGAGATGCCAATCTTTTGGGTCGGGTTGATCTGAAACTTGATGAGTGGCGTTCACTTCTAGAACGTCTTTCGGTCGAAAGAGTCTTCGGCTCGCCACAGTGACCCATTGAGTCGTTTCTAGTGGTTGGGCCAAGTTAGCCACTAGGGATGCGAGGGCGTCCGCGTGCATGTTCTTGGAACTGAGTACATGCTCGATACGGAAGCTTACGAATGACTCTACTAACTTGGTGGTTGCTTTGTGAAGTAGGATCAGGTCGTCGTTTCTGACTTCGTATTCCCATGTCATTTGCTTAATAATGAGTTGGGAGTCGCCATAAGCCTCGAGGTGCTTTATCTCTAACTCTCTTGCCAACTCAAGTCTAATGAGTAATGCATTATACTCAGCCACGTTGTTGGTGCATGGCTCTGTTAGAGAAAAAGCTCGGGGTAGTATGTGGTTATGTGGGAAAGTGAGGACCACCCCCACTCCTACAACGATAGATCCACTCATGCCGACGCGAGACGCGCTGTCAAAGAACATTTGTTAGGCTTCCGCTAGGGAGGTCATGTTGACTTCGGGGGGTTCATCTGGTAAATCTTCAAATAAGTCAGTTTTCGCCCCTAGCGGATGACTAGCCATGATATCACATATAGCCTATCCTTTGACTGACTTCTGTGGCATAAAGTGAATGTCGTATTGCGACAGCAGGAGCGCCCATCTGGTCAAACGCTAGTTTAAGGCCGTAGGCTGCATCATGAAGACTCGGATGGGGTTCATCCGGGAAATGACGTGGATGGTTTGGCTGACTAGGTAGTGTCCTATCTTTTGGATAACAAATACCAAGGCTAAACACTCCTTTTCAACCATAGGGTATCACCGTTCAGCGCCCTATAGGGTTCTACTCAGGTAATAGATACCCTGCTCGTGGCCGGCGTCGTCTTTTTGTGCCAAGAGAGCGACCAGGGAATACTCCATAGCCCTTATGTAGATGAGGAATGGCTTTTTCATTGGGGCCGCAAGGACGGGTGGGTTCGAGAGATAAGCTTTGATCTCCTCAAAGGCCCGTTGGCAAGGCTCGTCCCACACGAAGGAAGTACATTTCTTCATTAGTTTGGAGAAGGGTTGATACTTACCCGAAAGATTTGAAATGAACCTCCGGATGTAAGCCAATCGTCCCTGAAGGCCCCTTAGTTCCTTAAGGTTTCGGGGCGGCTAGAGCTCCTGAATAGCTCATACTTTGTCTGGGTCAATGCGGATTCCTTTTGTTGTTACCACGAACCCGAGGAATTTACCGTTGGACATCGCTAAGAATGACTTTGTAGGATTCATCTTGAGTTGGTGAGTTCTCATGAGTTCAAACATCACCCTCAAGTCTTGGAGATGGTCATCTTTACTGCGGCTTTTCATGACCAAGTTGTCCACATAGCACTCGACTATCTTTCGCAGGTGATCTCGAAAGATCGTGCTCACGGCGTGTTGGTAGGTTGCGCTAGCATTTTTGAGTCCGAAAGGCATGACCGTGTAGCAGTATGCCCTTATTGGGGTCCTGAATGAAGTGTGTTTTTCATCCTCAGGGTGCATTTTGATTTGATTATACCCTGAGAACCCATCCATAAAGGACATCCTCTTAAACCCGCACGTGTTATCAATAATGACATCCGTGATGGGTAAAGAAAACTCGTCTTTAGGGAAAGCAGCATTAAGATCCCTGAAGTCAATGCAGATGCGAATCTTACCATTCTTCTTTAGGATTGGAACAATATTAGCTATCCAGTCAGGGTGTTGTTCCTCTCTGATGAATTCGGATTCGAACAGTTTCTTCACTTCGGCCTTGATCGCCTCCATTATTTATGGATGAAACCGCCTCTGCTGTTGTTTGACTGGTTTGGCGTCTGAGCCGATATTGAGGCGATGCATGGTGACTCGTAGGTTGAGGCCGAGCATGTCCTCATAATTCCATGCGACGACATCAATGTATTCCCGTATGAGGGCCATTAGATCTTCCTTCTCTTGGGGAGGTAGACTACCACTGATGAATATGGGCTTGGGATTAGTCTCATCACCCATGTTCACTTGGTGAACTTTGTCTTCGGTCGGTGGTTCACGTTGCTCAAAGCAACTATTCCACTGAGCATTGACGTGGCGGTCCCATGTCTCATCATAAAGCAGGACCTGTCCATCCCCTGCCATTTCAATGGGATCAACTGTATCCATGTTGACTGTAAGGTTGTCGAACAAGTCCCCTAAGCTGACGTCTGAGTCCCATGCTGAGGTGGTCGACGATCGATCCCCTGAACGCGTATAGTCGGAGTCCTCGTTAAAATAACAGAACAAATCCGATGAGGAAGAGGAGTAGCCTAAACCTCTTCGAGCCCTGTTGAAGTAATTTGAGGGTTTGCCTTTAGGCACGTAAGCAGGTCGGATGACCGTCTTTTGTCCCCGGCCGTAATTTAGGCCCTCTGGACGATTGAGGTCGTACCCCATGTTGCTCATCATGTGCTTTGCGATTTGACTGTACTGCAAAACCTGAGGTGCGGGGTCTTCATCTTCAGACTCATCCCACAACGTGTACAAAGGGTGATCGATTCGTCCGAAGATAATATCTTTTTGATAGTTATTCCGGGATGGCACGACACGTACGGCTTGTGAAGACTTGATCGGTTGTCTCCTCACAACATGCGACGAGCATATAGGAAAGTGTAGGGAATGGTCGTTATTGAGCTTCGACATTAGGTCGTTAGACGCATCATCCTTGGACCTTGAGTAAGACGACAAATAAGCAAAGTTGAACTTCTCATTCAAGATAATCTCCTCCGCCTGAACAGCGTTGGTTAAATTGTGACCTTCGCAGCCAATTACAATTGATTTGAAATCGTTCAGGACCAGGCCATCGCCGTACTTAGGCTCACTATCCGCCTCATTGCCGCTCTCAAGCTCCTCAAACCGGGGTTCATCGGGGTCCTGGTACAGTAGAGAGTCTGTGAAGTAGTTTTCGACGCCCTTGAAGGGTTGCTTGTTAGCTACTACTGTTTTTACCTGCTCGTAATCATCCACATACTTTAAGCATTGATGTAGCATGGACGGGACTATCCGGTTACTATGGATCCACGGACGTCCCAAGAGCACGTTGTAGGATGGCTCGGCGTCGATGACATAGCAGGTCACCTCTATCTTCATGTCTCCTATTCGGCACATCAGACGGATCTTGCCGAACGGCCGAGTCCTAGTGGCATTAAAGCCAAAAATAGTCGTAGTAGTTGTTGACAAACGTTTCGTGGGTATCCCCAGGTGTTTGATCAATTTCAGGGGTACGATGCTTAGAGCAGACCCCGGGTCAACTTGAATTCAATCCACTTTTGAAGAACCGACGTACCCCGTGAAGTACAGTGGTCGATCATGAGACATGCTTTTGATGAGCATGTCCTCAAGAGTGAATGTGATGCAAGGGACCCGCCTTTCGGTGGCTTGGCAGCACATCACACATTCCCGTTCCGTGTCTTCTTCCCTCAAGAAGTAGGTGGAGAAGACTTCCGAGTTGGCCAATACCTCTTGTAGGGCTTCCCGGGTAGGCCTGGATAGCCGCAGGAGGTCATACATTATAATTCGCACGGGGAAGTTCTTCAGCTGCGCGAGCATATTGAATCGGAAAGGTTGATTGCTCAAGCTCGGCCTGTCTGGCTCCGGAGGGGCTACTGCAGTTAGCCTCGTGGGAGGTCCTACCAAGCTTTCTGCCCTCGTAGGATATTCCTTGGTGAATTCCTCCCCTGCTCTAGTAGCAAGGGCGGTAGTTTCTTTATCGGAGTCGGTAAGCATAGATACTGTAGTTTGGTCTCCATCCGGCATAGTGGAGACGACATTGTAAGGTTTGCCTTTGGCCTTCCTCGGGGGTTTTATGGTCCACTATTCATCGCTGAGGAGGTCCGGATGTACCCACATCACCTGGCCAATTGGTAAGGTATGGGGTATTAAACCTTTCCTTTACTGATTGTGAGGGTCATCGTTAGTGATTTTCAGGACCGCCCTGGGGATAGGAATTACCCCCGCTGAAGCCTGAACCTTCGGAAGATTTGTCCTAAAACTCAGGGTGATCATGTTGGTGGTGACCTGCTTTTGTACCTTCTCCTTCTTTAGGACACCTGCATTGTAGAGGGCCTGGAGCTTGTCCTTAAGGATGTAACACTTAGAGGTGTGGTGACCAAGGAACCGGTGATACGTACAGTAACCCGGGTTGCCAGTCTTGTTTGCCTCCTCGGACTTCGTGACCTTTGGCAGTTTGATTCGATTGCTCTTCAAGAGAGTGTCAAATGTTGCCACCACCTGGTCCTCTCTGAAGTCGTATTGCCTTGGAGGGTGTTGCTCGAACTGCCTAAGCTTCAGCCTTTGGGCCGTTTTGGACGCCATTGTAGAATCGACGACCATGACCTCTTTTCCTCTTGTTCGCGGGGGATTCTTTGGCATGGTCGGCTCCACAGCTCCCTTCTTGGGGTGAGGTTCTTCGGCCTCTAGCCTCTTGAACATATTTTCTATCAGCTCGCCCTGGCGAACAAGTTCCTTCCAAGTCCGGGTTTCCACCTAGCCGACCTTGGACAGAATGTGGATCGAGAGATTATTGCGGCACATTTCGATCAGCGTGGATTTGAAAACTTGGTCCTGACAGTGGACCGATCAGTTCCTGAATCTCTTTATGAAGTCGTTGACTGACTCTGACTTCCGCTGCTTTTCGGCGAGGAGGGTGGCCATCGACACCTCAGTGTCGTCGTCGAAGAAGCGGGCCAAGAAGAGCCTTTCCGCGTCAGCCCATGACTTGATAGAGTCGGGTTCCAACTTGCGAAACCATTCAAACGCTACCCCCTTGAGGGTGCCTATGAACAACCTGGTGAGAATGGCGTCGTTCCCCGTGCGGAAGCCAGTCTGTGCCATAAAGTAGTAGATGTGTTGTGAGGGTGAGCCCTT